>MU401713.1:0-16671 GCA_022579005.1 Poronia punctata
TAGGTAGGTAGGTAGGTAGGTAGGTAGGTAGGTAGGTAGGTAGGTAGGTAGGTAGGTAGGTAGGTAGGTAGGTAGGTAGGTAGGTAGGTAGGTAGTAGTAGTAATAGTAGTAGTAAAATTTTAACGTTTATCTTAGGTAGGTCTAGGCTAACTATAATAGCGCGACTGTAGCTATAAGTGCTTTAGTAGCTAGCTGCTTTTTACTACTTTATATAACTTTTTTTTAGGTTTATGTTAAAAAAGATAATTAAAAAAAGAGCTTTTATAACTAGTTGCTAATAAAAAAAAATTGTGTTATTTTATATTTTGTTTAAAGGTAATATAAGTATTTATTTTTTTAAAACTATAACTGCGCTATTTTAGCCTTATTGCTTAGCAGTGCTTTTTTTTTTTTTTTTTTAAAAAGGCCTTTTTTAAGCGTCCTTTTTTAGTATTTATATTTAAAAGCATATAGCTAATTTATTTCTTTTTTATATATATATAATACTATTAACTTTTTTTTATAGCTAAAATATTTATAGTATATAGTAAAATTATTATAACCTAAGCGTTTAAAAAAAAGAAAAGCTAGTACTAATTTTAGTAGTTTTAGTTTTAAAAGCTTTTTAACTTTTATTTTAAAAAGTAAGTTTTATTATTTATAAAAATTTAGTTAATATAATATTTATTAGTTTATAACTACTTTTTTTACTTTATTTTTAGCTTTTTTAAGTACTTATAAGTATAAAAGTTTATTTTTGCGTATAAGGTGCTATTATAAAGTTTGCTTTTTAAACTTATTGCTTATATATTTATTTGCTTTTTTATTTTTAAAATGCTTTTATATTTTAAAAACTAATATAAGTATATTTAGTTTTTTACTTTTTTGCTAGCTTTTTAAACTTTATAAAATAGTGTTTTAAGCTATATAAGTATTTATTAAAAAAACTTATAAAGGCTACTATATTGTTTAAGTATATATAATATATTTATTTTTTTTAAAAATGTTTTTTAAGTGCTTAAGTAAAGGCCTTTAGTACTTTTATACATTTTATATTAAAAACTTTTTTTTTATTTAGCTATTTTAACTTATAATATATTAGTTATTTTGCTTTATAAGCTATAAAAGCTTATAAAGTAAATTAGTTTTTAAAGCTATTTAAGTATAAAAAAAAAATATTTTTTTTTTATTTATTTAAAATTTGCTTTACTTATACTTTATAAGCTTTAGCTATACTATTTTTATTTTTAAGCGCAAAGCTTAGCTATAGTTTTATTAAAGTTGCTAAAAATAGCTAGTAGATTTTAAAAAGCAAGTTTTTAATTTTTTATAAAACTGTTTTTTTATAGTTAGTTTGCTTATATATTTTAGCTATTATAAAGTAGTAGTAGTTTAGTTTAGCTATATAAGCTAAAGCTGCTTATTTAAAAGTTTTAAGCACTAAAAGCATACTTAGTATGCTTATTTTTTTAAAAGCTGCTATATATAAAAAAGTTTTTTAAACTAGTAAAACTACTTTTATTATATGCTTTAAAGCGCTATAAATTTTATTTATTATGCTTTTAATGCTTATATTAATTATTTTATCTTTATATTTAATAAACTATTATAGTATACTAAAGTACTAAATAGTAGCGCTATATATAGCTATTAAAAGTACTATTACTTTAGCTATTATAGCAAATATAAAAGTAAAAAGACTTTAAATTATATTGCTTAGCGTTTTTATAAATATACTAATATAAGTTGCTTTATTAGCTTATATTTTAATATAATATTAAAACTTTAGTTTTTTATTTAAGTAAACGCTAAGCTACTTTATTAGTTTAAAGCTTAAAAAAACAGCTATGTTTTTTACTAATACTAAGTTTTTTATTTTATAGTTTTTGCTATAAATATATAATAAGTTATATTTGTTTTTATTAAAAGTAATAGTATTGTTTTTTTTTATTTAATAACTTATATAGCTTAGTATAACAAGATTATAGCGTTTAAGCATAGGTTAGTTTTATATTTTATTAAAGCTATATTATTTATATAGCTATAATTATTTTTTTTATATTTTAATTTAAATAAAGGCGTAATAAAAAGTATAAAGAAAATTAAAAATATTAGCAATTTTTATAAAAGGCTATACTTAAAAAGTTTTTTTAAAGCTATAGTATTTTTTTATTTAAGCATAGCTATTTAATTTATTATAAAAAACTTAACTTATTATATTATAGTAAGCTTTTAGCTTTGCTTTAAAAGCTTATATATAAGTTTATTTTAAAAAATAGTATTAAAAGCGCTTATAACGTTTATAGTTAAAATAAAGAAAACTTTTTTATATATTAAAATATTATTTTTAATATTATATATAAAGGCTATTATTAAATTTATAGCTACTTAGTTAAGCAAAGCGCTAAATTATTATTATTTAACTATTTAGTTATTAATAGCTACTATAGCTAGTTTTTATGCTAAAAGTTACTTTAAGCCTTTGCTTACGTATAAAAGTAGTAAAATAAGTTTTTATAATTTAACTAGCATATAGTTATTTTTATTAAGTTTAAAAAAAAAACTATATTAGCTTTATAAAAAGTAGCTAGGTAGTAGCTAATATAAAAGCATGCTTAATATAGTACTATAATTATAAGCTTAATATATATTTAAATTTGCTTTAGTAGTTTTATGCTTATTTTATTACTTTTTAATACTATATTAGCTATGCTATAGTAAGCTACTTTAGCTTTAAATATTATAATATATAAGTTAATTTTAATTTATATTTAGTACTTTTTTAATAAAGCGCTTTTGTTAGTAAAAAAATTTAAAAAGTTATTTTTTATAGCTTTTATAGCTAAAATATATATAGCAAAAAAATTAATTTTTTTTTTTAAAATTATTATAACTTAGCTATTATAGCATAATAAAAAAGCTTTTATTTTATTAAAAAGTTTTTTTTAGTTTGCTATCTTAAAAAGCTTTATAATATTATTAGCGCTTATAATTTTATTGTGTTAGTAGTTATGTTTACTTTTTTTAATAGCAGCCTAGGCTTTAAGCTTAGCTTTTTTTATAAAAAGCTTATTTATTTAGTTTTTAGCTACTTATTTTATTATTGCTGCTATGTTTAAATTAAACTAAAAAGTTTTTTTATATTTTAAGCTTTTTAAAGTTAAAGCTATTTTAAAAGCTAAAATAAAAGTTTTAACTAAGTTTTAATAAAGTATTTTAATAAGCTTATTTATATTTAGGTTTTTTAAAATATAAACAGTTTTTATTACTTTATAAACTACTTTATTTTATAGTAAAAAGTAGTCTAGTTTAATACTACGTTTTTTTAAGCAAAAAATTAAAAGTTTAAAAAGTATAACTTTTTTAATAGTATAGTAATTTAAGCTAGTATATAAGTTATTATTTACTTATATAGTTACTTTAAGTACGTTATTTATAATAAAGTTAAAAGTATTACTTACTTTATATATAAAAACATTTATTATATATTAAATAAAGCTATTGTTTATTATAAATTTTACTATTTTATTTTTAATAACAAAGTTATAGTAAATATTTTAGTAGCTTAGGGCCTAGCTTTAATAAGTAGTATTAAAGTTTTTATAAACTAGTATGTTTATAAAGCAAAGTAAAATTTTTAAAGTATTAATTATAGTATTATTACTACTATATTTTAAAATGCAGTATATATTATATACTATTAACTTATTAATTTAAAAATACTATATATAGCTATGTTTTATTTTTAATAAAATATAAGTATTTTTTACTTATTTATTATAAATATAAGTTATAACTTTAAGTAACTATATTTTTTAGTTTTTAATAAAAGCAAAATATTTATAGTTTAAGTACTTTTTATAGCTTTTTTTTTAGTTTTTTATAAAAGCTTAAAGTTTTTAAATAAGTATAATATTTGCTTATATGTTGCTAACTATAGCAAAAAATATATTATATATAAAAAAAAAATATTATATGTTAGCTTATATAATTATAAAAGTATTTTATTTTTAGTAGCTATTATTTTTAGCTTTTTTAATAGCGTAAAAAAAAAGTAAGCATAAATTATTATATAATATTATATTTATAATTACTATTAAAAAAATCTAGCGCTTTTTTTATATTTAAAATAAGTAAAAAAAAAATGTTATATACTTAGTATATATGTTAAGCTTATATTATAATACTAGTAGTAAGCTATAAAGCTGCTATTAAAAGTTAAATTAAGCAAAAACTTATAATTTTTAAAACTAGTTAAAAAGCTAACTAAAATAGCTATTTTTATTATTTTAAAGCGCTATACGCCTTTTTTTAATTTTATACTTTTAAGTTTTTTATAAAAAAAAGTATAGCAAGTTATAAAAGTGCTAATGTTAACAATAGCTATAAAAATAGCTTAAAAAAAGGTATTAGTATTATTAGCGCGTATTAAGTTATAAGTATAAAAAGTATTTATAGCAAATTAAGTTGTTAAAAAGGCTAAAAAAAAAGTTTTAGCTTAACTAAGTTTATATTATCTTTATTAAGTTTTTTTTTACTACTGCTATTTAATTATATTTGCTTATATATTTTTATTTTTATTTTTTTTAGTAAGTTAAATTAGTTTTTAATAAAGTAAATAATTTTATTACTTTTAATAATAAGTTAAGCAAAGTAAAAAAAAGTAGTAGCTAAGTATAAGCTATAGCAATTTATATAGTGCTTTAAGCTTATATAAGTACTAATAGTATAGCTTTTATTATAAGTTAAATATAGTTATTTTTTATAGTATTTTTTAAAATTATAAAACTTTTAGCATTTAGTATACTATATTATAGTAAAAGTATGCTTTAGTAGCTTAAAAAGTTTAAATTTAAAAAAAGTAAAGTTTTATTTAGTAGCTTTAAAAAGCAAAATAACTTATATATTAAAGTTATATTTGCTTTATATTATTTAATTAAGTTATTAACTTATTTTAGCAGTAATCTTTTTTATAAATAAGTTAATAATAATATAGCTTGCTAGTATATTAAAGTTTAAAATATTTAAAATAATATAAATAGCTTATTTTTTTTTTAAAAAAATTGCTTTAAAGTTTACTAGTTAGTTTTTATGCTATAGCAGTTTATAAGCAATATTATTATTTTTATATTAAATTAACTATTTAGTAGCAATAAAAAAAGCTATTAAAAAATAAGCTAATAAAGCTATAAGCATATTAGTTAATATTATTTAAAAGTTAGCAAAGCTAAGATTTTTTTAAAAAAAGCCCTTTACTAATTAAAGTAAAATTTTAAAGCTTTAGCTTATATAAGCTTATTTTTTATTTTATTTATTAGTTACTATAAACTAATTAAAGTTTTTTATATTATTATTTATTAAGTAATTAGTACTAAAGCTATATTTTAACTTAAAGCAAAAGTAGGTTTTAAATTTAAAGCAAAATTTTAATTAAAAGCAGCTTTTATTATAAAAGCTATAGCTACTTTGCTTTTTTAGCACGCTATTATTATTATTATTATTAATTTAGTTTATTTAAATAAAAAAAGTTAAGCAAAAGCTTATAAAAGCACTTTTAAAAAAGTTTATAACTACTACTATATAAATATTTACTTACTTTGCTTTAAAACTTTTATTTAAAAGCAAAATATTTATTTTTTTGCTTATTAGTACTATTTTAATATTTAAAAAAGTAAAGTATTTAGCTTAAAATATAAATTTTGTACTTTTTAAAGCTAAATTTAAAAAAACATAAAAAATAGTATTTATAACTTTAGTAGTTTAGCGCAAATATGCTAAAGTATAAAACTTAAAGTTTAAAAGTGCTATATTAACTACTATTATAATAACAAAAATTACTTTTTTATAAGCAAAAAAGTTTTTGTTATAATTTTTAAATATAGTAAAAACTAAGTAAAAGCTTTTAAAACAAAAGTTTTTTATTTATAAAAGTATAAAATATTAATTATTTTTTACTAAGTTTAAAATACTTTAATATTTTATTGTTTTATATATTACTATAATAAAAGCTTAAAGCAAAAAGAAATTAAAGGCTTAAAAAGGCAAAAGCTTAAAATTTAAGGGCTATAAAGCTAAGAAAAAGTTAAAATACTTTTTAACTAAAGAAATAGTAGGCCTTTTTTAAGAAGTAAAAAAAGTAAAAAAAGGAAGGTTGTGTAGGTAGGTAGGTAGGTAGGTAGGTAGGTAGGTAGGTAAGTAGGTAGGTAGGTAGGTAAGTAGGTAAGTAGGTAGGTATACCTAGCAGTCCTTGCAGGTTAAGTCATTTTTCTATAAAATACTTAGGCAAGAGACGCTGCGTTGCGATCTGCATGCTGGCGTTAAGTATTTAGACCTAAGTAGGGAACTCCTTAGATGTAGGAATTTTTTAAGGTAGACGTAGGTGGGCTAAATAATCTCGGTAGCCAGTATGCCAGTTAGGAAACAGTGTTACTACCGGTACGTTATATCTATCTTTATGGCTTTCAAAGTTAGAATACATACTTGTATGTGTATATTTACACCCATGTACGCGCATCTGGTTATAATCTACAAGGATAATTACTTTATCAATGTGACCATCAACCTAGGTTAGGCTACTTTACAAGAAATAAGTATCTACGTAAGAAAATAAAACAGCGTTTGAGAGCAGAAATTGTCGCAAATATCATGTTGATAGGTAAGTAGGGTATATCATGTACTCGTATGGCCCTCAGAGCCTGGTACCTTATGCATCACGGCTGTGATTTAGTAGCTTAGACAGTTGATATATCTTAATAACACGGTGCTGATCTTTAAGCTGGGTTTTTTTTTTAGCAGCCAGCAGCCTTGTAAACCTATTACCGCGCTACTACAGTATACGTGTACGAGTAGGTATTGCATCCTGCACGAAATTCGTCTGTTCCACATTGCTGGTGTTCCATAGAGGTATGTTTACACCACACAAAAGTGCATAAGTGCTCTACAAATTGCCTTGGTCGTTTGTGGCATAGGTAGGTGCGTTCTTGTTATTGTCTCAAGGAGGTATGCCTCACAGTACTGCAGCTTTGCTAAGGGGGGGATTCAAACCTACCATGATCCTAGCTACATACACCCGGGATGAACACCACAACAAATGTACGAGTTGACATCGTGTCCAAATCGGTATCTGCAATGGCTTCCAAGGTTACATAGCCAGTTTGGGTGTTACTATTGGACTGAGGCTCACCTTGACTGTGGTAGAAGGGTCCGACTTTTTACCGCGATATATGTCAAGAATGTACACAACGACACACCGAGTGTAGATGTACCAGGAGGACACCTGCTACCATTACTCGTGTCCGGGCACATTGTCTGAAGTTGATGGATTTGTAGCGCTAGGTACCTACCTACTTATTGCCAGGAGCATCTTGATCTCCAAGGACTCTACCAGCGCGAAAAGCTTTGCAACTATGACAAGGCCGTGCAAAACTCATGAGGCACGTGTTGGTGTTTGGGACGCGCCTCCAAAACACGTCTACCATGGAGGGAGCTCTTGTCTGAGAGCAAGCCACCTTACTCATGCACACATCTCACCACTTAAGAGTGGAGCTGTCTCAACAAGACACAAAAGTGTCATACACACATCGGATACTTTGCATATTTTTTGCCTTGTACAAATGGGTAGATTTCGAGATCCTTCAAAGCTAATCGCGGCTTCATATGCTAAAGCAATAGCCAGCAACTATACAAATTTGTCCCATGGCCGTTGCGGCACGAAAAACACCCAAGCCGAGTGGCCAGTTCCTTTTCATAAGGTCCCCCACAGCCATACATTGGTTGGACCTCCAAGTGCGAGTTTTTCAACTTTGTACTTGTCGTTCTAGACGTCCTATGAGGGATTGGATAGGTACCTACATACACTTGAATCTCGACAGATACCTTGTATATAGTAGGAGCCCCGGAGGCATAGTAATTCTTATCAGCGGTATACTTGCCCCAGGGTTGCAGCGCACCACTTGCTAAGTACTTCCTCCTTGCCAGCAATTCCCTTACTTATGTAGATAGTACCTAATTTTCCTAACACCCGCTCCTTCCGATTTTGAGTCGCATACCCCCCTGCCCACTTTGCCTCTAGGCCATTTAATATGGTAGACAACTCGAATTCGAGTCACTTGCAGGACGTATACAGAAAATACCTGTACGGATGGCCGCCCTTAGGACGTCTGCCGAAACCAGGAGAATACCTTTGCGATGACTAGAAACAACTATAATCCCTGTTAGTATAATGTTGACAAAATACAGGAATCACACATGGTGCGATGCTGCGGAAGTCGGCTTTTAACACTATGCGGCTTCGAACGGTAGTCATGATTGGGATGATGTCCGTGATGGACCGAGATACCTCTATTAGAAGATATCAGTCTTCAGAAAGGCCCAACTAGCGCCAGTGCCGTAGAGGCGTGATAGCCCTTAGATGGCTAGATCAATGTAAGTACCTAATTATATGTGAAGTTTAGAGTACTACTTGGTAGCTAATATCGACCAGGGGCCAAGCCAGGGACAACAATGCCGTCGCAGTCAAAAACTAGCAGCACTGCTACCTAGCGCAGAGAGAACTATCAAGGTTTGGTACAATCACATGTCCTTACTAGGATGGACGGTCCGACGACACGCCGCTCGTATTTTACCTTATGCCATCGGGGGGCCGAAATGGGCAGAGACTCGGTCTTTGCACGGTTAGAGAGGCCTCATGGCCTACCACAAAGCGGAAAACATTTGGTATTTGATGGAAGAAGCACAACAGCTGGGTTTAATCAAAGCTTTCGAGAGTCTAGACCGAAGGGCATTTCTGTATCCGTTTTACTCATTTACCGACGAAACAATGATGTCTACGTTACGCTGGATTGGACGTACAGAAGATGCGTCCCTTCTCCGACAGAGGGGCGTAGATGCTGGCAGGAGGACGCTATTCCCGGCCCCCGGAGTTTCGAAGGACATACACAAAATCTCGGCCTGTTTTGACACCCGGAAACAAATGTTGGGCACACGTAATGAAGAACTCGTGTAGGCCATAAAGTCCATCTCAGCCAAAATACCGAAAATCCACGGTCAAAGAAATCGCATACAAAGATGCGTCCTCATTACAGAATGAGGGGCAGGTATTCGACGTGTTCAACATAAGCATTCCTATAAATAGGGTCCTCATCGATGACAAATCAAAGACGACTATTAGATGAATTCTCTCATCCTGAATTTGCATCAATCATGTACGAAAGGTTACTACTTTAAGAAAGGGGGCAAGCGTTCAAGAACTCTTTAAAAGCCAGCAAAGTATCAATGTTCTATAAACAACACCTACCTACATAGGCAATGCGTTTAGCAATGTATTTCATTTTCTTAACAAGACCACTTCTGTCATACAAGGAATGATTAGTTAATAGTTAATAGTAAGATACAGAGTATACTTAATGCTTACCTTGTTATCAAACTAAGGATTTGATATACGAAACTCCGTTGATATACTCGGAAATATCAGTTTATTACCCACCATAATACGCGTACTGTACCTGTTGACCAATGACAGTTAATGATTACTTAGGTACTTAGGTAAGACAGTGAGCACAGCCACTAGTGATCCACTGGATCGTGTCAGCTAGGGATGTGGCTTACCAGACTGCCGGGATCAACCGCCACTGGTTCCTTTCGCTTCCAGGTGGGCAAGTGTGACGTTCATTAGGTTATTGACGTTAGCAGCTGCTGGCTAAACCGGCCCATACGTGTATTTCGGTAAGGTACCTATGAAGAACATTGAAGGCTTGCTGCGTTCCAGTAGGTATGACCGTCAAAATTCAAGAATCGCAATGATCAGGGAAGGTCGATAAATTAAGAACCTAATCCGTCTCCCATTCGGCATCGGATATTTCGTTTCAAATCACAACCAGCAAGTTGACGATCAGTTTGGTGGGGTCATGCTCGTCGGATGGATCTCAACTACACCAGGCATTGTTTGAACTACCGACGCTGTGACTTGTGTGTGACTTATTGTAAAATCAGATCTTGTCTGTAAATCATTACAAGTCATCCCGGCTTGTTGTCTTGGTTGGTTTATTGCTGTTTTCTCTAGTATTGGATTTTGGCCTTTTCCCTGTCCGTCCCCCCCCCCCCCCCCCTCGTCGTCCGTGCTCGGCTCTAGTCTAGGGTCATACTGCCAACTGCTAACCCGCGTCTCAGCCTTCCTTGAGCTCGATACCGCCATGCCGCCATCCGACGAGGGCACAGAGCTTAGGCTCGTGTCGTCAATACGATACAAACTAGCTTCTGTATCAGGCAATGAAAAATTGTTAAGCGAAGCTCTTCAGTTGCAGCTCACTTCGCTGCTCGAGAAAGCGGGCAGTCAACACAAGGCTGTCCGAGACGACGTAAGTCCTTAGTCTCCGATATCCTTCCACGAGAAAGATCTCTCACACTTTAAATAGACCTTCAAGGCTTTCGTGAGCGTCAAGACTTTTCTCCGTCCCGCTGGGTAAGCTATTTCATTCCTTGGGCTCTTATAACGAGCTAATGGCGATGGCGAGGCAGTGTCGTGCTACCTGTCGCCGCTCTCCTCGAGCAATATAAGCGGACAACTTCCCCGATCGTCAAGCAATTAGATCTTGCTCTTGTAAAGGAGGGGATGCCGCGCCTTGGACAGGCCCAACGTCGCAATCTTCTCCCCGTTGTCTTGCGTGGCCTATCAAAGGACACCACCTCTGCTGGTGCCCCCGGCATGTTCAACATATTTCTTCGTTTGCTGTTGGAAATGGAGATGCCTGGACGGGGTAGCAAGGATGATGTTGCACTTCGGGAAGCGGTAGGTCTCGCAGAATCATCCGACGCCAAGTATGTGGCCAGCTGGCTCGGGAAACTATTTCTGCTGAGGCACGATGTCGCCTTGGCGGAGACTGAGAAGCTAGGTGCATTATTGGAGAATGAGCCGATTGGACTATCGGTTGATGATATTGCCTTCCTTCGGAATAAAGCCGAAGATACATGGAGGCCGAGCCACCCGAGCAGCCTTAGCCTCCCCGAATGTAAGCTGAAGGCTATTAGCTTCCTCGCGAGTGGCGCATTCAACGACGACGAACGCTTCCTGCCTGCTATTTGTGCCGCCGGTTCTCCTGATTCGAGAATTTCATCGGTAGCCGAGGATGTGCTCAAGAGAGCCACCATCGACCTCGAGAGCGAAGCCATCGTAGAGTCCTTATTTGTGGCACACGACAAGCTTCCAGCAGCGCACAGGACACGGATTCTGAGGTTACTGACCAAGTCTGCTGCCGCATGTTCGCCAAAACAACAAGTGGTTGATGCGGTAAAGAAGGACTTCAGTCTAACCACAAGAGAAAATGCCCCCGTAGCTGGCTTGGAAGCTGTGAGGCTGCACAAAGCCCTGCTAGCCTTCCTTTCGTGGGTTGGGCGGAATAGCTCCGAAGCCAAGTCAGGCGGCACGCAAATGGGAGCCGATCTCGTCACCGAGTTGAAGAACTTTGTCTTCAGTCTGGGTTGGCCTATCCCGTCGCCTGGCGCCAACCAATCGCAGTTTCAATACGAACAAGAATTGCGTGGCAATGCGTACGAGATTATCGGGACTTTGGCAAGGGTTAGTCGTCTTGACTACAAGGCCAAGGTCACGCTCCTCAAATGGCTATTCGACTCGCTAGTATCCGATCCCAGTGATGTGGTTGTTCATATGGAGAGCGCTCTTTCCAGCATGATGAGTGTTTTCAAGGCGGCCGAAAGTGACCAGCACCGAGACCTCGAAGTGCTTCTCTTGGGTTACATGACGACGCCGGTGTGGGAGAATAGTAGGACGGCTCGCCACGTCGCCGTGCGATTTGCCATCAACTGCTTACCTTTTAACAACATCAAGGCCCGATGGATAAGCATGTTAGCCCTCGCCGCGGGCTCGTCTGAGCGGAGAGACGTGCTAGAAGAAGGGCAGCGAGGGCTAGATCCGTGGTGGGCTACAAAACTACACCCGGAAGAGACCCTACAACTCCCCGACTGGGCTGAGCTAAGCAGGTATCTCTTCGATCGCGCAACTCATCAGGTGGAAGAGCATGAAATGGCCGTAGACCAGACCTCCAACTACGCGCTTTACCCAAACGATCGTCTTGGGGCTTTCCCAGTAGCCATACGTTTCGTCAAGCGTATGTTCTTCCTCACCGCGCTGGCACAACAAGACTTTGAGATGGATTGGGAGACGAAACTGGATACACAACTCCAGAATGATTCTACGGCCCGTCGCCGTGTTAAAGAGTATGCTGAGAAGGTGGACCCAGCGCCCCTTTTGATACTACTGAACGCAGCATTTGACGGTCTTCGAGATCATCCCGACGTAGGCGCAGAAGACTGCATTACCTGCCTTGCTGACATACTGCCATATTCCCCGGCAGATTCCATCGTCTCCGTCCTGTCTACAAGGACAGACGAGCTACTCTCCTTGATGGGATCCAACAACCAAATTGTCAGGCAAATGCTTTCTAAAACGTATGGCGTTCTGGCACCCTGGGCTGATTCGACACCTTCTTACAATAAACGACTGGCCGACCTCCTTTCATCTACCGACGAACCCCCGGCAGCCCTGTCGGCACAGCACCAGTGCTCACTTACTGCGCTAGCCAGCTATCTATCTAGGGCCCTATTATACGGTAGACTGGATCCGTCCGAGGCGGCCGATCTCATTCGATACACATACGGTCGCGCTGTCATAGGCTTGAAAGGGAGTGATGCCGGCATACGTAATGCTGCGATGGATTCTCTTTCCCAGCTTTGGACTGCGGGTATTGGCTGGCCTACGAGTGAGGAGGACTTCACTTCCATGATCGGCCTTCTCGCGTCTCTCGCTGCCCAAGGGAACGAGAAGGCGATTTCGGCCCTCGGTCGCCTGGCTATCCCGTCGTTCGGGCCATCGTGGCAGGGTGGAGAGGCGGCGGCATCCAAGGTGCTGGATAAACTACTGGGCCTGTCAGAAAACAAAAGGACCGAAGTGCACTTTGCCATCGGCGAAGCCATTGCTGCGGCGATAGCACGATGGGATTCCGAGTCGGTCCAGCTCAGCGTCGATATCACACCGGCGGGTCATGGCCAAGAGGTCGCCATTAACCTCCGCAAGAGACCTGAGCAACTTGGTGCTACTGTCACGAAACTTATCCAGGATTGCAAGGCAACCAAGCCATCGCTAATCAAAGCTTCTGGCATATGGTTGTTCTGCATCATCCAGTTTTGCTCCGGCCTTTCCGATATTCAGTCCAGGCTCCGCGATTGTCAAGTGGCTTTCATGCGACTTTTGACAGCTCGCGATGAACTAGTGCAAGAGACCGCCTCTCGCGGCCTTTCATTGGTATACGAGAAAGGTGATGAGGCGCTGAAGGGCGACCTGGTCCGGGACTTGGTTGCAAGTTTCACCGGCGCCAAAACGCAGCTCAAGGTGGACGATGACACGGAACTCTTCGACGCCGGCGCGCTGCCGACGGGTGAAGGCAAATCTGTCACTTCCTACAAGGACATCATCAACTTGGCCAACGAAGTCGGCGACCAGAGTCTCATTTACAAGTTCATGGCCCTCGCCACCAATGCTGCTACTTGGACCGCCCGATCGGCCTTTGGAAGGTTCGGCCTGAGCAATATTCTGTCCGACGCCGAGCTGGATCCCAAGATCTACCCTAAGCTTTACCGCTACCGGTTTGACCCGAACCAGAACGTCAGGAGATCGATGGAGGATATCTGGAAGGCCGTAGTGAAAGACCAGACTGTTACCGTTGATGTGTATTTCGATGCCATCATGGACGACCTGCTCAAGAGTATCCTCGACGGCCGCGAATGGCGTGTCAGAGAGGCAAGCTGTGCTGCCATCGCCGATCTCATATACGGGAAGCCGTACCCCAAGTATGAGAAATACTACGTAGATATCTGGCGGGTCGCGCTCAAAGTTCTGGATGATCAGAAAGGTTCCGTCAGGGCCGCGGCACTCAAACTTTGCATGGGCCTCTCCAAGACGTTGGTGACGCAACTCCAAGAAAACAACTCGTCGTCTTCGGCGCAGGCAATGATTGCTCAGGTCCTCCCCTTCCTGCTCTCGGACAAAGGAGTCGAGAACTCGGTCCAGGAAGTCAAATTCTTGGCTATCAGGACCATACTAGATGTGGTCAAGGACGGCGGTGACGCCCTGAAGCCGTTCATCGCGACCATTGTAGTTCACTTTCTCGGCTTGCTCAGCACCGTAGAGCCCGACCAGGTCAATTACTACTACCAGAGAGTTAGCGAGGAAGACCGCGAAGACCTGGACAAACTACGGAGCACGGTAGCTACGAGATCACCCATCTTTGAGTGTGTCGTCAACTGCCTTCGATTCACCGACGAGACCGTCATGTCCGAGCTGGCTCCTCGGCTGATCACGACCATCAAGTCCGCCATTGGTATGCAGACCAAGGTCGGCTGTAGTGAGGTTCTCAGCACCTTGGCTTTACGTCACAGCATCTTCTTGTCGGCCTACAACGCCTCCTTTGTGAAGACGCTCTACACACAAATTCTAGACCGTAACAACGAGGTTAGCAAAGCGTATGCTAAAAGCGCTGCTTATCTACTCAGATCCGCGCTACCGGAAACCCGAGATGGCTACACAGCGAGGCTGGTGGACTTGTATTTCGCTGCCGAGGACGATACACGTCGCCAGAAGGTGGGAGATGCCGTCCTCGCCATAGCCAAGGTGTCACCGGATGCCTTTACCGATTTGGAGACCAGACTGCTACCATTTGCTTACTTTAGCAAGCATGACACGGACGACTACGTCTCCGAGGTTTTTGGTGCAGCCTGGAATCAACATGCCGGAGGAGATCATACGGTGAAACGCTACGTCAGCGAGATCACGGCGCTCATCACGAAGGGTCTGGAGACTTCAAAATGGGCCCTGCAGCACGGCGCCGCATTCACCATTGCGTCTGTGATCACTGCCATGGGCAGCACAACTCTTCAACAAGGGCAGTTTAGCGAGTCGGCGATCCAACAGGTGTGGCCGGTACTAGACAAGGCACTCGCGCTGAAGACGTTCAAAGGGAAAGAGAAACTGATACTCACCTATCCGGTTTTCGTCCGAAACAGTAGGAAGTTCTGGGACGCCGACGCGACAACGGCAGCATATACCAAGAAGATCGCAGTCCGCGAAGCCAAGCGGAACAACGATGAGTACCGGCCTTATGCCTTTGAAGCACTAGCTGGATATGCAGCCGCGCGAGAAGATCTCGACATGTACGACGAGGTCGTGGCACTCGTGAGCGATCATCTAAACGCAGAAGACAAAGCACATAAACTAGCAGAAGTCGAGCGAAAGACGATTGAAGCGGCACTCAAGGCAGTGATGACGGCTTACAACCGCCCTAGGGCGCTATCGTCCCCGACGAGCGTCCTCGGCGATATAGCTACCACACTCGAGAATGCTAAGCCAGCTACGTCGACTGCTAAAGACGTTTTGTTCGCCAACGCAGCCACCCTTCTTGACGAGGTGGCCCAGTCAGGCAGCCCATCAAGCGCAGACGAGAGCGTGTTGGCCACGAGATGGTTTCGGATATTGCTCCAAGAAGAATCAGGTGTCGTGTTGGAGAGTCAGAGGACGGCAAGGGCAAAGGCGCTGCTCGCCTTTGCAGGGGCATGGAAGAAGGGGATCTTTGGCGCAGCTGATGCGCAAGCTCCCCTGCATGAAGAGACGCAGCAGAAGATAACGCAGATAAAAGCCGTAGAAAGGTCACTGGACGTACAAAAACTCTTGGATCAAGTATCTCAGAGTCTCAAGGGTCGATAGAGAAAGCCCGAAAACGAATAGATAGCAGATTAGCCAGATTATAGAAGTGGTATTGTCTATTTAAGCTTTATAGATTTATTCCATAGTCAATCAACTCTTGAATAATAATAAGACAAGTGATGGTTATCTTGCTGTTGCCTTTCCAAGTTCACTGACCTTACCTAATATGCAGGCTACTTAGGTTGATGTACTGTATATATACATAGTGTGTCACGGATGAAAAATATAACTAACCTAAAATGTGCTCTTATACATACTTGAGCACCTAAAAGGTACATATGTACTTGGCGGGGATGGAGGCAGACGCGTACGATACATTCCAACTACTCGTACAGGCTACCAGGTGCGTACATCTGGAATTTGTCTTTGAGATAGCAAAACATACGAGTCGTATTCCTAGTCTTGGATAAGTACTTCCTAGACAGATTCTTATGATAACAATTCCGACTGAGATCAAACGCCGCATGCAAGTCATATATATATATATATACACACGCCGTCCAAGATAATTAGGATGTGTACACATTATGACCCGGACTTTACCCTGGAAGCGTCGCGCGCAAGATGGGTCTCCTCATCAAGACAATCCGAAAAGACAATCGACGTCGATTAAACGAGAAGATGGTTTAGATGATGAGTCGTCTATTACTACTACTACTACTACTACGGATATTGCTGGGACGATTCCTCATAAAAGATCTCGTAGGTTCTGATGATTCCAAGTTGTGATGATGATTCCTTTTTTCTTCCATCTAGTCTAATTATGTTTTTTCTTTTTCTAAAGGTCGGTTATCATCTAAAGAACCGCCAGAGGAGAGGTATGTCTTTTTTTTTTTTTTTTTTTTTTTTTTTTTTTGTTTTTTAAAAAAAAAAAAAAAAAACAAAGAGAAAATAAAAAAAAAGGGTTTTTTTTAAAGTGTAA
>MU401713.1:19676-46265 GCA_022579005.1 Poronia punctata
ATTATTTTATCACCCCGCCACCCCCCCCCCCCCCCCCCCCCCCCCCCCCCCCCGGGGGGGGGGGGGGGGGGGGGGGGGGGGGGGGGGCAAGGTGTGCTAGGTAGAATAGACCCCGCGTTTAATGCACATGTTGTATGTATGTATGTGTGTGGTATGGTATGGTATGGGAACGTGGGGAGGGGGGGGACAAAAAGTGAAATAAACCCAGTACAATGAATTGGATCGATATACCTAACTTTAGTATGGGATGGGGGTATAAAGCGCCGTTAGGTACCTAACATAGGTATTCTACAATGGGCTCGCCTCGCCTCGCTTGCTCGCTCGAAAATCGTACAAATGTTGCTATCTTGGAGTTGGATCACGCAATTTGACTATCCCATCTCGTCAGAATCTAAACATACGACTAAGGTTAGGTAGGTACCTACGTACCTCAAGGCTCACCTCACCTGTACGAGAAAACAGAAACCAAAAACGATCAAGATTGAGATTGAGATTCTATGTAATTCATATTTATATAATTGACTTGATATCTACATGATTCCTACCCGTCTCTATATTACGCAGTCTATCTCTCTCTCCCTCTCTCTAATGGTTTTAAAGAAGGAAAATAAATAAACAGGTAAACAAACGAGTGATCTGATGCAAATCATAAACCCCAAACCCATCCCGCCGCGAAACCCCACATACATATATACATACTCCTTGTACTAGGTAATTACCTATGCAGTCTACTTACTTACTTATTACTATCTAATTGAGCCCGTTTGAAAGACAGACAGGCCACAGACAGACAGACAGACAGACCAAAAACTAACCAAGCCCTTTTTTTTTGCCGGCTTCCCGAATTCCAATAGCTACCTTAACAACTTCTTCCTCCTTCCTTCAACATGAAAAAGCTCAGGATGGGATAGAACAAACAAACCTAAATACCTATCCAATACGGGCCTTTTAGATCGGATGAAAACCGCCCAAGGGACCAAACGCCTCCCTTCTTCCCTCCCTTCTTCCCTCCCTTCTTCCCTCCCTCTCTCTATCTTTTCCCCCAAATGGTAGGAAATTAAATTAAAAAAAGCACGAAATTATTTTCTAGATAATTCCCAATGTGCCTATCTAGAACCGTATAAGTATGTAGGCTATACGTAGGTAGACAAGGTACAAATCTACCTAGGTTAGCTAACCCACGCGCAATGTTGCTGGTTAATACGATACTACATCCCACTATACTCGTACGTGGATGTACCCAAGGTTAGCTCGATCTCCTTATATGACGCCATTTCCAAGACGGACCCCTTGCCTGCCTAGCTGTCCTACTTTGTACATACATGTACGAGTAGATAGAGGCCACATCTAATAAAGGGTAATTACCAGTTTAACATGCTAATAAATAGTCTAGATCACATAATATGTTGAACCCACTGTGGTGCGTATAAGGAAGGAGTAGATAGAGCCGATGGGGTTTCTTACGTGTACGTCCAAGCTAAGGTAGGTTACATATTATATAAGTTTGACTTTGACTTCACCACCTGCCCTGCTCATAGAACATCAAGGCCAACAGCTTCTCTCCAAGGTATAAATACGCTCTCTCATCACAAATAGGGAAAACTATAGGCTCCATATATGATATCCAAGCTCCAACCTATGCACTTCACGCTTTCTTCTTCATCTCGTCCACAGTTTTAGGTTTGGAAAACGACTAAATTCCTTCATATCTGGAATCAATGCACCCCGGCTCTATAACTAGGTATATATTGTATCGGAATTTCGTACGGGACCATCGCCCTAGCCGCTACAAAACATGATGGTTGAGGGAGTTCAAAGGTTTCCGATTTCCCAGCTAGGTCAGTCATCTAACCTACTTCATGCCAGGACCCCCTTCATTTCATCATGGCAAATTGTCTTGTGTTTACCTCCACGGGAGTGAGTTGATTTACAGTTGCGAGGCAAGGAGCGCTTGGATGTCGTTAGGCTTGGCGCCGACAACCTTCTCTTCCACCAGCTTGCCATCCTTGAAGGCCACAAAGGTGGGCATGGCCGTGATCCCGAGCTTTTGGCTGAGTTGGGGGAGCTCATCAACGTCGATCTTGGCAAAAAAGACATCTTTGAATCTCTCCTCCTCTGACATCCTGCGAGTAGCGACTGTTTAGTGAATTCCCCCATGTGATGCTCTGTTGTTGTATAAGGTGGGCATGTTGCCGTCCGTGGGAGGGATCGAGGCTGTAGGTCTATAAGGCATGGTCTCGGGGGTGGGCGCTTACTTGACAATTAGGGGAGCAATGGCTTTGCATGGACCGCACCAGGTAGCGAAAGCGTCGACAAGGACAACAGGGTACTTCTTCACCGTCTCGTCGAATTCGGCCTCGCTGTAGACCATGTGTGTCAGTTTGATGTTTGCGCAACCGATATTCCCTCTGCCCCGCGCGCCAATGGGAACGCGGGCGCATCAATCGGGATTTACAACAATAGAAGAAGACTTACGTTGCAATGTTGTGGACAGTCATCTTGGGCAGAGTAGTATGGAACTGGCGCAAAGACGAAGACAAAGGTAATAGTTGGTGTTTAAAGGTTGCAAAAGCTGATCGTCTTGATGTGATCTGGGTAGCTGCTCTGAAAGACATGGGGAAGGGAGGGAGGAGGGGCACAAGTGGGTTTTATGGTTTTGCTGCTTGCTGAGAAGGCTGAAGCGGGTGAGAGACGGGTTGCAGGAAGCAGGTTGGCAGGCACGCTTGTTTGCTGCTCTGTAACTCTCCTCTGTAATTGGGGTATGACAATGGCAATAGAAATACAGTTACAGCAGGTACTTGGATGCCACAGGTAGATAGAGGGACCGAGAGACTTGCAGCTTAGTAACTTTTAGGTGCTATTTTAGTAGGCTTTGTACCTTATTAGCAGGGTCGAGATACTTTGTACGTGGTGGTGGTGTTCGGTGCAGAATTGAAATCTACGGAGAGTAAACGGTCACAAATGGAACAGTGATGTCAGTTGTGCTGTGTGATTTGTCAGGAGCACCCCTGGCGCCCCTCCAATGACGCGATATTTTTTGCATCTGCACCACTTTCTTCCTGCACAGTTATTCCGACCACCGACAACCGAGACTGAGCTTTGGTTATGTAAGCAACATTCTACATATGCCTTCGGCCTTCCCAGTGCTATTTTAAGTAGACCGGTTGTCTAAGATATCATCCCCTTCCAAAGTAACAATGATTCCACACCATCATGTCCAGTTACAATGTATGGAAGGCTCTGTCTAGATTAAATACAGTACACCTATGAGCCAGGATACGTGTTCAGTTAGTTGCCCTTGGTTCCTTGACATTACCTAGGTAGCAAATCACTGCAACATAAAGCAGACGATCTATTGCTACACCATAATATTACAAGACTAAAATATAGATGTTGAAAACAGGTGCAGTAATTTTTCTTTGGTGAAAAGAGCAGCCACGTTGTTTAGGTCATACATATCTAAGTGTTAGGATTTTACACTGCAAGAACCAAGTCGGGACATTAAAGGATAGCCTCTCGACCTAACAAGGTTTATACCCGTACTATTTCATCTGTGTTGGGGGCGGACACAAGTTCACATGATGTAAATAGAATCTGGAAATTTCAGGATTCATCTGATAAGAATTTGGATACCTGTTTTAACTTTTCCTCCGTGTCAGGCCTGGCTTTGCCAGCGCACGCCCCTATAGGTGGTCGTTTGGATCTAAGAGAGCCGCATGCTGTCTACAAATAGAGCCACCCGATTGAGCGCGTTCCTTTTTTCCCGGTCCCAGTTCCCATTCCTCCTGGACTCCCTTCTATTCAATCCTGACAAAACACGACCCCGGAAACACCAGACCCTTGGCGTCCTTTGCCTGCTAACTCGAAAACAAAATGGGGTATTGAATCAGACAGCGATGAAGAGCCCTACTGCATTCCACCACCTTCTCTAACGTTGTTTCCCCGAGAGTACTCGAGTTTGTCGGTAGCTGAGAAGAAGCGGGCCAGAAGCCGCTTTGGTGCGTGAAGAGAAGTCTCAAAATCGCCGGAGCGTGGGTGGTATCATGTAAACAATCCGCAACAAATTGCAGTATAACTCAGCCGAAGAGATCAAAAAGCCCACACCCATAACCATGCGCGGAGGGTGAATGCCGCCAAAACACGCCGGTATCGTACATACACCCGCTGTATGTGTAGGTCTGTGAATATGACCTAATCCATTGTGATCTGGATATTGTAGTTTGATGAACAACTCTTCCAGCCTTGGAGGAGCTTGGCTTGTATTCTAGATACCCAGGTTTTGTCAGTACGACGGTAGGGCAGAGAACATGCCAAACAATTGTCCCTTTTCCCTTTTGTTTTTGTCCCCTTAAAATGTCCCCTCTTTTTTATATATATATAATATTTTAGTGTATTTTTTCTTGGTTTTCTTTTTCGATCCCACCGGGCTTGTGCCTGGGAATTATGTGTCATGGTTTGTGACGACAGAAGGAAATATTGTAAGGAGTGAATCTGGTCAGTGGGGGAAACAAAGGGAAAGGATTCACACAAGTAGGCAAGTAAATGTTGCTTCATCCATGGACAAGGGGTCATTGAGTACTTCGGGACATAATAAAAGGGACAACTGTTTGGCAATCTCCATCTCTTGTCGTGTATCCGCCACCCGGGTAAAAGCATCCCCGAAGAGCTGGGAAACGGTGGGAGTTCGATATTACTGAGTGCTCCGCGCTACGGCGCTTCTCCTGTTCTCGACTGATGGGCGAGGGGAGACCTCTAGTAGTTTTGCGCTGCCAGCGCTAAAGTTTCGAATGTGGCCTTTGTCAAGCCTGATGCTCGTCGCTCGTTGCGGTTCAACTGGGCTCTGGCCATCCCCATCTTCGCTTTCATGCCCGCTCCCATCCTCCTTCTCGTCGTCAAAAGACTGAAGGAACCCTTCTCGACTTTGCATAGTCTCACTGCGGACAACTCTTGGCACGTGTCCCGATACTGCACCCCATTTTGGCGAAGATCCGGCCTCTTCGTCGCTGCTGGGGCGCGCATCGCCTGTGGATTCGCGGTGCATACGAGCGGGTACCACCTTGTTCAGATATTCGTCATCGGCTATGTTCTCGTCCTCGGCCCGTTCCGAGGCTTGCCCTTCTGATCGGCCAGACAAGGCAGAGACTGTCCTAGGTGGGTACGGTAGCGAGGTCCGCATACTAGATGAGCCACGCTTCCGGCTGATTCGACCAGAAAGCCATGATGCCTCAGAGTCAATAGAGGCCAGGGACATGGAATGTGGGGCCGGGGACGGCTGTGCTTCTTCTTGTATAGAAATGGGTGTGGCGCGTATTGCCTCCGGGTATCGGTTTTCCTCGACTGGGGTGTCATAACGCATGGGTACATCATCATCCGGTATCACTGGCAACGGGTCGATCACCATAGGCTCGGCTTCCGGAGACGCTACACGGGAATCAGGTGGCGAGATAGGCAGCTCTGGTAAATCTTCCCGGAATCGAGACATGGTCCGTTTGGGCACACTATTGCTGACCTTCCGAGGAGGCATGTAGTTTACAGGCAAGTTATGTTGGCTGCCAAGCATCGAGTCTCGCGACGTATTCGAGAATGACGATGGTCCAGAACCACGTCGACTTCTGTCCCACCTAAACAACGACAGCCAAGGCCGAGAGGATCTGCTATCAGAGGTCCGGCTCACGGATTCTGCATCGTCGAGTTTTATCGACGCAGCCGGGCGTGGTTGTACGGTTCGTGTCGATGGCTGATCAAGTTGTGTGGGTGAGTTCGGGCGGGATCTCTTTGAGCGCATGAAGTTAAATATTCTTGTGCTAGATGAGCGTGATGGAGCGGCGTCAATCTGCTTTGGCGCGACATCAGATCCCCTAGCTCCTACTGGAGACAGTGGCTCAGGCGGTGGTATGCTGTCAGTTCTGTAAAACTCATCTAGCGGGGAAGGCGTCTTATCACGCCTCTCCGGCTCCGCTGCCTGGCTAGATTGTCTACTTCGTCTCCGAGAGTCACTTGACCGCCGCCTCGAGGAAGTGATGATGGCCGATGTCCTATCACCACCAGAAGCCGGAAATTCCCGGCCCAATACGCCTCTATCAAGGTTTGCAGGGGGCGGGCTGCCACTTTTAGCGGCCTCGGCTTCCGCAGCTCGTTGTTTCTCCGCCTTGCGCGCTAATCGTCTTTCAGCGCGTTCTTGGTCCTGTTCCAGTTTTCGTTCTCTGCGTCTCTTGTCCCGCTCTAAGAGTTCACGTAGATCCGAGGCATCTAGCTCATCCGCCAAATCATGAATCCTTCTGTGAGGCTGCAGAGCTGACTCGGATGCAACCATGGGTACTGCGGTCCTTTTCCGAACCGACTGGGATCGCATGGGCCCTGAGCCACTAGCTGAGCCGGTTAATGGGTTTGAGGAATAACGCAAGGTGGGCCGAGGAGCAAGAACGTCAAATGCCGAGACCTTCCATGAAAACCCTTCCGAATCAGTCGACATGGCTGAGTGTATAGACTCGGGTAAGGGGAGGGAGACATCGGACGATGGATTGTCTGCAGCGCTGCCCAAACCCGTCCTAAAGTATCTACTTTCCCGCTTCATGGGACGCCCTGCAGTCCAGCTATCTGTCGCAGGTCGAACTGGCATAAACTGGCTCATTGCCTTGATCTCGGCTTCTCGGTCGTGATCTTCTTTTCGGCGCTTACTTGACTTTTTGCGTGGCAATGGTTGGCCTCTTCTTTTGTTTTTGGACCCTTCGTGATGGAGCGTCGGTACTCGCATTGCGATATCATTATTAGATTGAGGTCCAATTGCCTGCACGGCAGATTTCTTCCTTAGTTTGGCAACGGGTAGAGAATCTTGGCGTCCTGGCGAGAAGCTATACCGGCGTTGGGGATTTCGTTGGGGATTTCTGTTGCCTCTACCCCTGTCTTCTCTGTCGCCTATATCAATCGGCGAGGATTCGGGCTGGGTTTGCGCTCGTGGTGGCGGCACAACTTGCCAGCCGCGATTAGGCGCGTCCAAGCTCGAGTTGTCCACCGTTCCCTTCCGGGACTTCCGCCTAGAGCCCCTACGGCGAAAGGGCCACATCGCCATGGCCTCCGGATACCGAACAAGCGGTTTCCCGGCGTGGGTGTGGATAGTGGGATTCTTCGTGACTATCGGTTCGTGTTTGGCGGTATGTACTGTAGAACTGTGATCGCCATGTGCGCAAGTTGACTATGCAGAATAGAATAAAATCGTAAGCTATAGTTGGGATTCCTGGACAGCAAAGGAATACGTAAGTACCCCTTAGTTCAAAGTCACAGGTAAACGCTGATCAGAACTATGCGTGGTTAAACGAGCCACAATCGGGCGCAATGTAAGCACTCAATCTCAATTGGTGCGCGTGGTTGATGAAATCGCTTCGGTCGGCATTCGTCTTCTGAGAATGCGTCTGTTGAGAAAGGACTATAAAGATGGGCAGTGTGTACGTGTCGTGATGTGAGTAGCTCCAAATGAATGACCGAAATATAGAAAGGGATGGGAGGTGAAAGGGATAAGACCGGCAACTCTGAATGCTGTTGTGGGAGTTTCAGAACTGGTGGGCGGGCGGGAAAGGTTGTGCTCAGTTGTCTGAATGTCGAAGCTGGCCTAGTCCTATAGGAGGTAGTACAGGGTACATATGCCGATGCCTGGTGGCAGCTACTGTATACACTTGCTGTGTCAAGGTAGTGCGAGAGAAGTTGGACAGCGGGAACACGGCAAAGGGTTCTGGCGCGGGGTGGAGGAGGGTATCCGTTCTTCCAATCGTGTGCTGATCCCAGGTAATAATTACTGGGGCTGCAAGGACTTAATGACTATTTTCAGGTACGTCAGGTGGCGGGAATCGCTTAAATGAATCTTGGAGGAAGCCATACTTGGAGTGAATGGGAATTGGCCCACTGCCGCAAACCCTCCTTGCAGTACTGGAGGGTATCCGCCCAAACTATTGTCCTTGGAAGGAGGTACTCTATACATGTGCAATGCCCAAAGCTGAACGTACCACTTTTCTCTGATGCTATTGATCTCACATATCTAGCACCTAAACATGTAGTATAGCAAAAGTTGGAGCCCAATGGTAGCTAGCAACAGTTATTTGTTTGTGTACGAGTAGATAAATATAAGAGGTATTCTGAGCAACTATTTTCCTAAGCTTGAATAAGGGCCCTCTACCTAATCCTCAACTATCTCTACTACCAATTCATAGTAACACGAGTTATCCCAATCCAGACATAGAGCAACAGAGCCGTTAGGTAATGCTACACAAGCTTGCCCTAGTCGCTGGACCGACAGGCCTACTGTGTACGTACCTTACTTAGCAAGTAAGGATAGGTAAAGTATACAATACATCAAGCTTGTGGTGATGTAACACCTTGTTTTTGGCAAAGTAGGGGATCTTGATCTTGCAAGGATGGATGCCTGTTTACGCCACATCCCCCTTCATATTCCAAGTTAACATAGTGACCAGTTTGGTGTGTTCTGGCCTCATTATACCAGATAGCAAACACAAGCAGGCGGTTACTTACATTAGTATCTTAAGTTATCCGCGAGGTCGTGTGCCCACGATAGGTGCTCGTACAGGAGAGCCTGTGCAGGGTGCCTACGTGTGTCCCCAAGCCACCATATTAGCGTTTAAAATTTAACCACAAACAGATCCAGGTACCCGACCTCCATGTGGTCGTAGGACAGGTACATATCTACATTAGGCATATGTAGGTACATATGTAGCTATATACAAAGCTCTTCCAATCTCCTATTCTACACAGTATACCCCTTCCTGTTGGGTTGTTTAGATGTGTTGACCGATAGGACGTTGTACGAGTAAGTACCTATCTGCTACTCTCATGATCACACCACGTACACGTCCTCATACCATAAAGTGCTACTTGTATGTAAAATGTCTTTTGATATGTTAAGTATATAGTCAGCACTGGCATACCAGTCTGATCCCAGATCTGATATCATCTTGTAGCTGGGATAGGTACAAGGTTAGTAATCCTAGTGCTGTCCTAAGTTGTTGCGTCTCAACTTAAAGAGCACATGCCCTGAGATCATTACACCCAACATCCTGAGCCTGTATTCTGTGGCGGCTGGTCTACAATGTACGTGCGTAGATAGAGGTACCTACCGCTCACACCACATTCTTCTTGGCGCGTCATGTCACAGTAAGGACACTTTGGAGATGGCAGTCTACACAGTACATATACACTATGTACCGACCAACGGCTTACCAACCGTCAAATTAGTTCTCAGCACTAGCGATAAATAGCCCAATATCAAAACCAGGATTTTATATTGCTTCCTTCCTTCCAAGTGCGTCACATGTTTGTTGCAACTTGCAAGGGATCATGTCAACACATTCTAAGTTAGACTAGGAACCTACCGTGGCATACGTAGTATGAATGAATAGCTCTGGATCCAGATAGGTAGAGGTTAACTTGATATGTTGGTAAGTAAGGAAGCTCGCAACGTTTTCTTACTGATTTACCTACCTACCTACACGTACACTCGATCCCAAGCGTATTTAGCATTCCATTGTTTGCTATGTCTTATACGTCCCTATCATAACATGAGTTGCCATAAACTAATATGACTTGGCCCGCCTTCAGTGCTACCCTAAAAGGACAGGCTGATTTGGCAAAACAGGAACGTAAGATGCAGGCTCACCAAGACATTTATGTCACTGGGTAAGAACGCCCCTAGTGGAACAAGGTAACAGTACTTTTAAGCCATAATTTTCCTTGCAACGTGTGACCTCTCTGATATCGATCCATCCTCCTGCCTGCTCAGACCCCTTCAGATTCTCGACACCGCCTTGACAGCTGCAGTCTACCTAGTGATTGTGAGGTGCAGGTGTGAGGAGGTATAGAAGGGTATCGAGGTGAGACGGACGGATTGTTTGCACTCAAACATGAGGCACAATCCAACGTGTCAGATATTTTGGGCCGATGCTTGGAGTACTCGGATTATCCTACAAGTACACCTCTTTCAACTCGGCAACTTGAAGTAGGTACTTGCTCGTATTTGGCCTGAAATGGACCTGCAATGGAACCTGGATACATCGTAGCTGCATCTGTAAAGACACTCGAAAGTATCTCTGAGATTGACACGTTTGAATATCATGCAGCTAGGGACTGGGAGAGGGCGCACATGGGACATGCAGGATGGGAGGTAGCGCCTTGGCCCCTTGATTCTTAATGGATGATATTGAACTTGGGAAGTTGGCTAAGGCAAGTCAAAAGATGTGGTGCAGTGTTTAACCAGAATCAAACCATCCTGTGTATGGAAGTGCTGTAATGCAATTGGCAACTGTGGTTGTTCTTGTAGTGGTGGTGGTACTACCCAGCACACACGTATTTCGAGGCACCGCACCCAAAGCAACACCGCCTCTGTGAAACAAGAACAGCCGACAACTTGCCTTAAGAGTTAAGGTATCATCAGTCTGAGCAAACGAGCTTGACTTGTTAGTTATGATGGATGCCTTTCTGTCCACGTAAGAGAAGTAGAGTTGTGGTTCAAGCCGAGAGCCGAAAACTCTACAAGTAGGTATTAGAGTCGCAAATAGTGTCAAGTGATCTCCATGGGTATACTCGTATACCGACAATTCTATATACAGTGCCTTGTTGGTATACAGTGGCCTACGAGTAGGTTAGGTAAACAACTAGTACCTACCCGTACACGCACATAAGGCGGTGATCAAAAGCGACCACAAGCTTTGCGCATAGGTACTTGTACTTTACGCATATCCTCCATGTCAACTGTATTTTACAGTAGGTATGTACAAGGGCAGAGTCTTGAAGTTTTGAGAGAGTATCCATACCATACCTATTCGGCATCTCCTGTGATAGTTAGATAAATGTTGAATTCTTTATTAATCGCGTCGTTTCTTGCTTTAAGAAAACTAGAAAATGCCATGGTCTACATGTACACGTAATGCAGCATCTTCCACGCCGGCAGGCATCACACAAATGTAGGTACCTGACCCATTGAGGTCCCTATCGCATTTGTACTTGGAGTCGTAGAATAGATGGGTTCCAATCAGGCAATTAC
The DNA here is from genome assembly GCA_022579005.1 of Poronia punctata. Classification (NCBI taxonomy): domain Eukaryota; kingdom Fungi; phylum Ascomycota; class Sordariomycetes; order Xylariales; family Xylariaceae; genus Poronia; species Poronia punctata. The sequence continues at coordinate 30,721 of MU401713.1, forward strand.
TCGTAGACTTCTACCCCACCCCATCGCTAGAAATAAACAACGAGTGTTTATCGATAGCAACCTATCAGTGTAAGTCCGCATGTTGGGGATTCTATGTTTACCTCCCACCTAATGCATAGCAACCAAACATCGGAATCAATTCATAGCAACAGACGTGTTTTGCCTGAAGCAGCTTCACACTACCAGCGCAGGAAATCAGCAAATAACTTTTAAAGGTCAAAATCACAAAGCGGAAATCGGAAATCGGAAATCAGAATGTCGTTCAATCCTCGAATGTCGATAATACCGCCGTCCCAATCGCAATCGCGGTCGCGCAAGAAGGAAGAGGAGGCCGATGCATTCATGAGACTACCGGACAAGGAGATCGTCGGATGTATAACAGACATCGGCATCAACTTCACGGTAGCAGATCTGCAGAAGCCCAATCCACTGCAGGTGCAGATGATATTCGAGTGGTTCGCCGAGCTACTCCTCAATGCGACTCGCGAGACGGTCGAGCCGGCTATGCACGCCGCCGCCGAGGACATATGCGGCGAGTTTATCGACATTGTACCCCCGGATACGCGCAATCTTCTGGGATTTTACAAGTCTCTCCACGGACTTTTAATCGAATGCGGCGTTACCGATTTCAGTTTCAACGACTTGTACAAGCCGACCCACCCCCGCCTCGTCAAGATCTTCAGCTACCTGATCAACTTTGTACGCTTCCGCGAGTCCCAGACAAACGTCATCGACACGCACTTCAACAAGGCAGAACAGACCAAGGCGCGCATAGAGGAGCTGTACGGAGAGAATCAGGATGCGGAAGTCCGCCTCGACGAGATGCGACGGAAGCGCAAAGCTATGGAGGCGGACGTCCGCGAAAAAGCGCAGCGCAACGAGGAACTTAGGAGGACCCTAATGGAGCTGAAGCGGAACCAAGAAAAGGTCACGGCGCGCCTGGAAGATACGAAAGAAAGGAAGCGCAAGGTGGAGCAATCGCTGAAGCAGAAGTCGGAAGAGAAAGAGCTTCTCGTAAAAGAGTGCGATAAACTACGCTCGTATACGATGCAGAATCCGCAGGCTCTGCAGACCAGCATAGCAGAACTGGGCAATACTCTCACTGCCGACAAGACGCACATCGATGCCCTGGACCGTCGAACGCGGGCATTACAGGCCTCGACAGATTCCTTCGGTGTTGTATCGGCAGATGTCGAGGCCTGCATCAAGTTATTGGAAGAGATCTCGGCCGAGTTGGCGAAAGAGGAAGAGGAACATGCCCGAAATGCCAGGCAGCGCGAGGCATTGTCCGAGCGGGGAAATAATGTACGAGAAGTCGAACGTACAGTGGCCCTGTTACAGAGACAGCTGGGCAAGTGGAACGAGCGCACCGAAAAGCTTAGAGAACACAGCCGCGAAAAGGCACAGGAAGCCAAGGAAAAGATGGAGGAACTGCGGGCGTTACACAAGAAGCTCACAGAGGAACGGGCTGCCAAGAACACCGAGATTGAAAGACGAAGAGTCCGCATTGAACAGACTGAGAAAAAGGTAAAGTATACCGTCCCGCTTGGTTGCATAAGTAGACACGACCCAGAATATCGGCTAACACAAAGACAGATGTTGGATCTCAAGGAGAATATTGAGAACGAGGTACACACCGCCTACGACGAGTACCTAAAGCTAGAGGCCCACATCAAGCTGTATATCACAGAGATGGAACAGGCGATTTAAAAGGCTTTGGCGAATTGTTTTACATGGTGGGTTTGCATTGTGGGTTTTACGTGGCAGTCCTAAATCCATGTCATGAGGTTTATGAGCGGGGATTAAGATACCATAATTGGCGTTGGTGGCATTGAATTGAGTATTGGGAAACGGTTCGGTAGGTTAGCTAGGTTAGGGTTTTTTTTCTCCAGCTTCCCAAGTATGGCAGCGTCGTTGAGTTCGGAATAGATTATCAATATTCAAGCTTCTCACAAAAGAGTTGCCATGCGCTTTTGCTCAGGCGTGGATATTGCCAGTATCCCACTGTCCCCTTTCAAAGCGAAACCAACGGCCCAAGACCCTACCAACCTCAACTGTCCGTCCAGTCCAGGCCCCTTCCTCGGAATCCAAGCCCAATCTTCGCGCACCTCCGCTCAATATGGGGACGGGCTCCCGCAGCACTCCGTCCGAGGGCGTGCTTGGGTGACAGCGGACCCGAGGCTCGATGGCGAGGGCAGGCCAAGACAAACGGGTTGCCAAATCTACTATAGCTGAGGTCGTATTACCGAGACCTTGTGCGCTCCACTCACTCGTGTCTCGATGCAGGGCGAGAAGGCCGTACAATATGACGTGTGCCTCCCCGTGCCGTGTAACTGCAGCAGAAGAATCCGTGGGCGGCGCCGCGACCCGAGAGTCGTTCGGTGAGAAGACGGAGAGGTAGGCGCGCAGGTGAGTGACGGTGGGCACGTAAACTAGGCGAATATGGCGAGATGTCGCGACCTGGTGGAGAGGCGAGGATAATAAGAGTGCGTGGGGATCATTCTCACGTGATGAATCTTCTTGTCCTGTTCCTTCGCTTGCGCGTACTTCCTGGACTAGCGAGTTGAGGAACTCGGTTCGTGATGAACATATAATTAATGTCGTGGGATATGCGTGATAGTTTAAGACGTACGTTAAAAGCTCGGATGGTAATGCCGGAGACAAGAAGATGGGGACTGTCATCTCTTTTTTAAAAAAAGAAAAATTTCATAAGAGGGCCGAACTGATCGGTTTACTTTTTACTTCTAATATGTCGGTTGTCCTTCCTTTAGACCATTGTTCTTACAAGCTCAAGTACTTGTAGAGGTTAGCCTGGATTATTGACGATTGGCCTGCTGGTACTCTGCGTCTTTCACTCTATTTTTCAGTTTAACTTAGACATAGTCAACCTGGCCTAGGAATTATCTAACCATACTCATACTCTAACTTTCTATAGAGACATGCACATAAAAAGTAAATACTATCTAACCTTAGCCTGTCGATGTTCCTGCCATAACTGTGTCAGTGAGAGACTGCCCCCGGAGCCCGAGCCTGCTTTACGGTCGTACTCATAGTTGGTGGAGAGTGCAGTGCCGGTGGTGGGCTGACCCTGCAGGGACAGGCGGACTACTCGTAGGCCGGTCAAGAGCCGCCAAAAACAGCCCCGCCAATCGCCAGACTTGATACTACCTAACCATACCGTACCTACCATTGGTCTTTACGCGACGTCACTTTTCCCCTTCAAAGTACAAGCTCGGTGCGCCGAGTACTCGTATCAACACGAGAGTCCCACACTTTAAACCACGGGCTGGGGGTATACGGACATGCCTAAGAATCATGGAATCCATTTCTAGAATATCAGGCTTGTTGGAAAGCGGTAAGTTCAGTAGCCATGTATCGGACAACGATCTATATTCGCTGACCTGCCACCTGTAGCCCGGGAGCTCACCCTTGACGCTGCCCAAGCCGCGAGGAGCTCCCGTGTCACGACAAGATCTCTTCCCACCGCCCAGCTCAAGAAGCTCCTCGATAGCCGTAATGACCGCGAAATCCTAGACGGGCTCCGGCGAGTCATCGCAGTACGCTTCCTCGCCAGTGACGCAGCCCCGCGTTGGGCAAAGGCAACCATGTTAACCCCGATCTTTCCCACCAGATGATGTACCGCCAGCAGCGAACCTTTCCGTTTTTCTCCTCCGTCGTCAAGAACGTGGCATCGCCCAACATAGAGATCAAGAAGCTCGTTTACATCTTCTTAATACACCATGCCGAACAGGAGCAAGACTTGGCCCTGCTGTCGATTAATACGATACAAAAGTCGCTATCGGACACGAACCCCCAAGTGCGCGCCCTAGCTCTACGAACCATGTCCGGCATCCGCGTTCCCGCCATCAGTCAGATTGTATCCCTGGCCATAAGAAAGGGCGTCGGGGATATGTCACCGCACGTACGAAAGGCCGCCGCTCTTGCTATTCCCAAATGCTACCGGTTGGAACCCAACACGCTGCCACAGTTGTTGGAGTATCTTACGACACTTCTCGGCGACAAGCAGTATTTCGTCGCTGGCGCGGCCGTCAGCGCCTTCATGGAGATTTGCCCCGAACGGATAGACCTTGTCCACAAACATTACAGGACCCTAATCAAAAAGGTTGTTGACATGGACGAATGGAGTCAGTTGGCCACGTTGAGGCTGATGACGGTATACGCAAGAAAATGTTTCCCTCGCCGGACAAAGAATGCGAAGACGGGGGACCACACGGCCGATCTCCAACAGTTCTATGGCGAGACCGGGACAAGACAAGAGTTACAAACTGAGGGCGAGCAGGTTGTGGTTCTGGACCCCGACCTTGTCCTTCTGCTGAACGGGATCAGACCTTTGCTACAAAGCCGAAACTCTGGGGTGGTTATCGCTGTAGCCCGCTGTTACGCAGAAATCGGTACGCCCGAGTATAGCAAGGCGGCTGTCGGGCCCCTGATTGCTTTACTACGGGGGGCCCAGGACATTGAGCAAATCGCACTCTACAACATTGTGTCTGTCTGTCTGGCACATCCAACCGCTTTTGTAAAACATGCTTCTCATTTCCTCGTGCGCGCAACCGACACTGCGCCTGTGTGGGAGCTCAAACTCGAGGTTTTGACCTTGATATTTCCTCACAGCCCGCCCCAGACGAAAAGTTTGATTCTTAACGAGCTCGAGCATTTCTCACGGGGGTCCAATAAGGCCTTGGTCCGCGAGGCAGTCCGCGCTATTGGCCGCTGCGCACAGGCAGACCCGGCCACGGCACCACGATGTATGCGGTTACTTCTAGGGCAGATAACAAGTCTCGACGGCACCCTTGCCGCCGAGTCGCTGACCGTCATCCGCCATCTCATCCAACTAGATCCCGACGGGCACATGGGCACGGTGGTGAGATTGGCAAAAAATCTTGATTCTGCCACCGACCCGCAAGCTCGCGCAACCATCATCTGGCTAGTGGGCGAGTTTTCTGGTATAAACGGCGAAGATAACATCGCAGCAGATGTCCTGCGGATTCTGCTCAAGGACTTTGCCAATGAGGCTGAGATCGCGAAACACCAGATTGTTCTACTTGCCGCGAAAGTCTATCTTCACCATATCAATCGAGAGGCTGAGAAGCAGACCGAATCAGAACCTGCATTAGAGTCTTTGAAGACAGGACCTGCTCCGCCAGGGTTCGCCCCCTCGAAGGACCATCCGGTGGCGAGACTCTGGGAATACGTCTTATTGCTCGTCCGTTACGATACATCGTACGACCTCCGCGACCGCGCAAGACTATACAAAGCCGTCCTCGCTGTACCGCAACTCGCGACCCTCATGATCTTGGCGCCGAAGCCCGCTCCTCAGGCCCCGAGTCCCTCCGAGACTCGCAAAGGATTCCTTCTGGGCTCCTCCACGCTTGTCCTGGCCGGCGGCGGCGGCATCCACGGTATTCGTGGCTATGAGCCCCTGCCAGATTGGGTCCCGGAAGGACAAGAGCCCGATCCCAAGTTACGTGGTCAGGAGACTGCTGATTACAGTGCAGAGGGACGGAGGGTCGTCCCCGCTGCCGAGATGTTGCGCGATGTCGGGACTCGTGGTGCCAGTAATGGATCGGGTTTAGCTACTGCTACTGCTGGTGGAGCTGCTGGACTTGGGGCGATGACGCTTGATGAATTCCTTGCGGAGGATGAAGAAAACGAGGAGGAGGAGGAAGAAGAAGAAGGTGACGAGGACGAGGAGGACGAGGAAGAAACGGATGAAGAAGAAGAAGACGAAGAAGAGGAAGAGGAGGATGAAGATGAAGATGAAGCGACGGAGAGCGAGTCGGATAATGAAAAGGCGGAGCTAGAAGGATTCCTCGATTCTTGAAGACTTGATGAAATAAAATTCGCTCTAACTTACCTACCTACCTGACCTATTATATTATGCCATCCTGTCTTTGTTTACCGTAGCTCGAAGTCAGGTCTCGAGACTATCTTGTGGGTTATGGATGAATAATCAATACACAATGACTTCGGGACATAATTACATGTTACGGCGTGTATATCTGTCTACCTACTTACCTAGACCTGGAACGGATATACGGATCAAGAACAGTAGTTACGAGAGGCAATACAAGAGAAGCAAAGGGGTATGAGGTATGGGTAAGATTATACATATAGATCAGATTGAATCACCTCACTTCGCGGAACTGCAAAAGTTTGGCTTTAAGTTTTTGATTTTCAAATTCGCTATATAGCATCACGCTCACTCCTTACCACCGATGAAGCGATATACGACGGAGAAATCCCTGCCTTTGCAGTCCTCGACCTTCTCAGCCGCCTCGTAGACCTCACGGGCGCGAGCGCCGAGCTCGAGTTTCGCATTCGCCTCCTCGGCCGCCACGATAGCGAGTTTGAGATCCTTCTTCATGAGACCGATGCCGAAGCCGCCAGCATAGTCGCGACCGGCAGGTGCCGTCTCGACCACGCCCTTGACGGGGTTGTTGATTTCGGAAGGCCAGCAGCGGCCTGTGCTGACGTTTATAACGTTCGCGAGTGTCTTAGGCTCGAGACCCCATCGGATGCCGAGGTTCATGGCCTCGGCCGTCGCGATATTGTTGATGGCCAATAGGTAATTGTTTGCAAGCTTTGCGCTGAGGCCTGTGCCTTGCGCGCCGCAGTGCAATACGCGTTTACCCATTCGTAACAGGATAGGTTCTATCCTAGAGACTAGCTCGTCCGGAGACCCGAGCATGAATGACAGGGTGCCGGCCGTGGCACCCACGACTCCTCCTGACATCGGCGCATCGACAAACTGTCCTTGCTTTGCGTCCGCCACCCATTTGGCAACCTCGCGTGACGAGGAGGGATCAATGGTCGAGGAGTCGATGAATATCCTGTCTTTTTGTGGGATGCCGGATTTTAATATCTCCGAGTAGACACCCTTAACATGTGACGGTTCGGGGAGTACTGTTATAACCATGTCCTTAGGCAAGTTAGTTTAATGTCTCTCGATATCTTCAACACTAGAAACAAGACTCGCGTTTGGGGTTTCTTCTCTCAGAGGATTGGCTTTATGTATAGAAAAAATCAGGTGTAAGACCAGCAAGCTGGCCCCAACTTAGATCATAGATAGAACATACTCATCATAGAAAAGGGGAATGGGAAATGTATAAGAGGTAAACGTACAGCTTGTTTAGCAGCGTCGGCAACAGTGTCGGCTAAACTGACGGCGGCACCGCCAGTTTGCGACGTCTGCATATCCTCTGCCAACCGGTGCATCGCATCTTTGTTGATGTCGAACAAGTGCACCGAGTCTGACGGAGAGAGCTTAGACTGTAGGTTCTTGGCCATTTGGTAGCCCTGTGTGATCACGTTAACATACGCTCTCAATGTTGTCATGATCGGAAACTATCAAGTAATTGAAGGCACGTACCATCTGGCCAAGACCTATGAAGCCATAGCTATCAAGCCTCCGTGGCGTGGTTGAAAATGCGCGGCGTGAAGCACCGAGGGTGTTCGCTATTAGGCGATGCGGTCTCATGTTGGCGGGTAAGTTCTGACGCCAATGTCTGCTCTGCTGCACTGCTTCTGCTACCTAGTTTCTAGTTGCCTCGTGGTTGAATGCATCCCTTGTGACAGGATATATACATCAAACGCCGATGGATAACAACTGAAGCCGAGCTCGAAGCCACCTCGACAGGTATGCTGACTGAACAGAGGCAATATAGTAGGTAGGGTGCAGGCCGAGACAGGGGAGGTTGGAGCTCCCTTTTGTCGCGGGGTAGGGAATGCATTATCCGAGAGTCCTGCAGCTGGACCGACCATTGCCGCCTCTAGCCCCATTGCCCAAGCCCCGGACCCCCAATAGAGAGGCGGTCACGCTCATCTTTCACAGATGAGACCCATAGTTAAGTGGTGTATGCCAGGGCGGATTCAAACCCTGTAGAATCGTGGTCTCTACATCTCTGCAGATTATAACAAGAGATTGACGTTTTGACGCAACCTCGAGGGAGAATGTGAATGGGAGAAGAAAGTGTGAGCTGGTTAGTAGTCTAGAAAATGAGGAAAATTTATACCACAATATTGGAAGCTCAATTTTAAGCGAAGAAATTTGCTTCGCTTGAAAGCTAGCCACAAAACAAAGCCCCATGTCCGATTATGGAGCACAAATTTCATGTTACGTCCAATCACATGTGGGAGACTATTCCTATCTAGGGTGTAGGCTAAGCTCAAAGTCGCCCAGGGTGTACGCACGTAACATTGGTAATGGCATAATTTTGTCAAGTACAAAAATTTGTTAGGTCACTGGCATCCAGATAAGGCCAGAGATGTGCGCAGCCTTAGTTTTTTTTTTTTTTTTTTTTCTTTATAGCTAAAAAAGTTTTACAATTTCTATGTTATAAGGTACATAGTACCTAATCTGTCTTGTTATAGTTTAGCGTGCAGAGCGCAATAGTAGAAAGTGAGAGTTAAAAAGTTGAGCTGTCTCCAGAGACGTCTGTACCTACACGCAGGTGTACACGCAGGTGTACACGCAGGTAGAAGATGAAACTTATGAAATCCAAGTGAACATCTTTACCCTACATCTTCTGCCACATGTACTCATGCAAAAAGGGTCAACAAGTCGCTCACGAGTAGATACTGCCCAACAAAAACGATTATCCTAGTACCTTATACCACATCCACGGTATCACAAGGCAAAGTAGACATTTGTGTATGGGATTATGGCTGTAGATTCAATGCAAACTTTAGTTTTCATTTATTCATCCCACGGCGTGCTTGAGCCCTAACTCACCCTTTTATATCCGCCCAAAACCAAACTTGCATACAACAAATGGATCACCACCGGTTGGCCGACGGGTGTTAAATCCATACACGGCATCCATAACTCGTTTCCGGCGTACGAACTTAGATCCTTGTAATGTGAGCCTCAGTAGCTCATGAGGCGCCTAGGGATGTCCAAACGGACTACCGATAGCTCCATGGCGCAAAAACGATGACCCCGAGTGTCACTGCGAGTTGACGTGCTCAAACTCCTAAAGAATTTGGATCCGAAGCTTACTAGTCTAGTCAAGTCCGCGCAAGGCTACCAAGCTTCGACTTGTGCATGCACCGGAAATCAAGACCGCAGAAAATTTCCGGCCCAGAGAACGGTGAGGAAGGCAAAACAAAACAGAAAGTCTCTGGAGAATGGGCATGACAAGGTATCGGTGGGAGGCCGTCGTCCACAACCCCCGGGGCTGAAGTAGATGAAGTTCGTGGCCGCCGATGTGCTTATAGTATGATCAAGGGAGGAATATGACAAAGAAAAAGGAGTTGTCATCGTATTACCAGCAGCGACAGATCCGCCCAGGTTAGGCCTGACAAAGGGACTAGCTGAAGCAAAATTATATGCTCGCACCATAAAATGGGGAGCGGTTCAAAGTCGAACGAATGATCATTATTTTATTGTAAACCACCACCCCACGCATCCAACAAAATCTCCGTAGTGTCAAAGGGGTGTATACATATGCGATCTTTTTCGTGGCGGGGGAATTTCTCGGTCAATTCAAAGCTTGGAGCTGCCTGGTCTACAGCTCCTGGGGGTATGGGTATGTGTGTATGTAGTATATGTAAGTTATGGAAAGGGTAAGAGCTGGGACTTCCGGCTCATCAAAACCACCGAGACCATCTTGATCCTATTGACGGCCTACCAAGGCTTCTGGGTGGCGGATATCAAATCCATCATCTGGAACTAGACTCTAAAGGCTCAGGCGACGATTCCTAGAAGACGCCCATCACGTAAGGAATTAATGCGCTAAAAATGGTCAGCTCTAATACGGTGATATCTAGGGAGGGGAACGGTTGCCGACAAACTTACCCAACAGCAAGCGTCGCGCTCAAACCAACTAGTGCTCGATTCCTGACGCGTTCTTTCCTTAACTGCACTTCCGTTTTCACTTTCTTTGATCTGTGCTCTTCAGATGTCTCGCCAGCTTGCTCCTCTTCGTCAGTCGCAATCTCCTCAGCTTTGCGCTTGCCTTTGGAGCTCTCGACGGAGTCGGACACTCCATTTTCGGCATTCTCCGCGGCTGCGGCTGCAACCATCTCCTTCGCCTTTTCAATCATCAGCGCAGCTTCCTCCGCGCTAGGTGGACCGTCCGCAACGGGAAGATCAACCTCCACCGCTGTATGTGTTGTCTCGACCCCAGCGTTGAACTGAACTTCTTGCCCGACTTTGATATGTATCTTTGGCTCTTCCTCGGTTGGCGCGAAGACGACTGGCGGCTCCTGCTCGACGGTCTTCATCGTGATATCCTCGGTAGGCGCTGTTGACGTAGTATCTTCCGTCTTTGTGCTCGTTTCTGTTTCAGTCTCCTCCGGGACAGGAGTGACTTCTGCAGGGCTGGTCTGCGACGCTGATAGTTTTGTTGAACGCTTGCGGGGAGACGCGTAGGCTCGTTTCTTTGAAGGACTCGCAGAACGACGACCACGAGTACTACGGGGCAACGAAGAAGGAGTAAGCGGCGCTAATGTGGGCTGGGATATGCCTGAGAGGTCAAACTTGGGCGGTGCCGCAATCTTCTTTGGAGGACTGTCGGGCGCGTTCGTAATGGGGATCTCGGCGGGATCGAGGAGGGCGGCAATCCACGGCGTGATGCCGTACTCTTCGGCGAGCGACATAGCCTGCTCCGGGGGGATCCACACATTTCCTGCCGTCTCTTCGTCGCTCGTGGTGGGTAGCGACTTCATGTACTTGCGCTCAGCCTCCTCCTCGGCAGCTTCGGCATAGGGAAACGTGGCCTTGAACATGCCAGTTGCGGAAACGTAACCATCCTGGCTGCGACGCATAAGGAAGTACGAGCTTGGCGAGGATTTGAAGATACCCGATGTGATGCCCTTCGGTAAAGGAGCCCGCAGGTGCGCGTAGTCGAACACGCCTAAAGTGGCAGGGTCAACCTCGACGGCGGCGCTCGCAGCGACCATTTTGGGAGTCAACTTCGTTTGGCCAAGGCGTCGGCGCGTGACAAGATCAGCGTCTAAAAGAAAATGTCAATAATATAGTCAACGAGGCAGGGAAGGGCGCGACATCTTACAGGCTGGAACATCTTCGGTCATTAGCGGGTTGGCTTTGCTGGGAAGGTGTCGTGAGGCCACCATTTTGGAAGAGTTTTATCAAAAGTGCAATTGACGCGACTGGACTGCCGGGCAAGGCACTACGAGCGTAGTGACAGGCAAAAGTGCCGGAGTATGGAATATACTGATTAAGGAAAAGACCTATGTGAAAATGCCCTAGTGCAGATGGCGCGAGTTAGCGGAGGGTGACGATGCTTTGGTCGCGCGAGATCGCGGATTCGAAAGTCGCCATTCGAGGCGCGACGAGCTCAAATGCGCGAATCGCCAAGAACGATGGATCACAAAACTCACGTTGAAGAGGGGGTCTAAAGTTGTAGAAGACGAAAAATAAGAAAGTAGAAATGAAATCCGGCGACAGATGAAGTTGTGGCTTCAAACTGGTTGAAAAGGTGGAAAACTTGCAAGAGGATATGGCACTGATCCAACGAGTCAGGAACCAATCGGCCTGAAAATGTCACCTAAAGATGATAACTGACGGGTGCAAGTGTAAAGTGGACGGATGGGGGAAACGGATGGCCTGTCAATATCAGTGGCCCTGTGGGTATTCCGTAAGTATGCAGTAACCTAACATCCGGCGCAAACTGATGGTCACTTTTTTTTTTTCTCACACCGTTCCCTCTGCTAGGGGGATACCTGGAGGGCAGTGGCTTGGTTGGAAAAGGCAAAAAAGTGCGGGAGAACTTATCGACGGGGGGAGTGGAAGTCGAAGGGGAGGGTGAGAGGTGAGAGCTTTGGTTGGGGAAGCGCGCCAGTCCCGTCCACCTGAGTGCCAACCTGTACACGTACGACCAATGAAGAAGAAACCTCGAGTGAGGGAAAAGGTACCTACATCTGATCTGGGATCCAGTTTTTTGGCGATGCCCAGCGACGTGTAAATTTCACCCCTGCACTCCACAGATTGCTGGCACATCCGACCCCGCTTGGTTATTATACTTGGGCAATACTGGAGCAAAAAGCTTAGACCAACGGCTCGTTTAGGAAACATCTAATTTAATCCCACGTCAGGTCGCTATTCCGGTTACGGGGATGGCGTATTTTGACTGTCGAGGAACCCCCGGGGTGCTCTGGTTCGACGGCCGGAAACTTTATTTTCAACATTTCTTGTTGTCTCTCACCATCCTAATAAATCGGTTGCACCGTAGCAACCCTAGGGACAATAGGTCCTGGCCTGCCGGCGTCCCATATCTACATATTACGGGTAAATAGGTTAATATTTACTGACTGCATATATGTCTATCCACTAACCCTCATAATGCTATAAGCAGGATAGATGACCTTTTCCATTCCAGCAACTCCAAGTTAATCGGTATACTAGCCAAATATCTTATCTGTGTCAGACACCTACTTGTAGTATTGTAGTCACCTCATTTGCGTACATGTGCAAGTTGATGACTGATTACACATTAAGGTTGTGAGACTTGACATAGGAGCACACAACAAGGCCAACTTTAATCATGACAATAGAGTTGTTCATGGTGACCAGGCAAAGAATTAGTAGGTAGTCCTGTTGTCCTTCCTGAATCAAATCGCACCTGAACACCAGCTTCTTTCCCAGCAGTTACCTAGTTAAAACTGCCCAGTAGCTCCCTTAATGTTACAAAGCAACTAGGCTTTTTGATACAAATATTCTTTTAGCTTGTTCAGAAATCAGAGCTACGTGCCTACCTACCTGACACATTCTACTCAATTGGCAAGTTTCTACCTAATGTAGGCGTACAGCACATGTGGTTTGTTGTAGGATAAGTAGTGAAAAGCAGATGGAACACAATCAAGGCTAGTTGTGCTTCGGGTTGTTTTAACATCAAGCGGTGTCCATAATAATATCCTCCACAACATACTCATATAGCGTTACATGCCTCTCTATAGGTCCATACTTCGGTACATAACCTACTCGTAGCTACAGATAGTAGTTCCCGTCGGACTGTTGTTTTGGTTATTATACTCGTAGTCTAGTCCTGGCTGGAACAAAACAAAAAGGGGGTTTGTGCCTCATCTGCCCCTCACCTGAACAACGACCCAACCCAAAAAGCCCCACCACTGTCAGCGTCCCGCAGTACAAAACACAAAGATCAGCAGCTCCGTGACGTCCAATCATCCCACCTCCCGCAACTTCACCTCACCGCATTCCAGTCGAATATAAAGCCGAAACCCCAGGCTTCTTCATTTTGTCATTCCCTGCTAGCATCAGACGTCTCTTTTCTCTCAGAGTTGCTCTTCGACGGGACAAACGCCCATCGGGTCATTCTAAACCTTGACTCTCTCGCCCTAACCATCACCACCCCTCCACAATGGCGTCCCAAGAGGACAACGACTACCTCCCTGAGGAGACTCAGGGCTATAAGCTATCGCAACCGAAACAGAGCCTGACTGAATATGAGAACATGGGTATGTTGTGTTTGCTCGCAATATTTTCGTTTTGTTCTTTCCACATTTGTGTCCGTAGCTGTTGCTCGTGGTGCCCCCCCCCCCCCCCCAATACAAGTCGCTGGATAGTAGGGGTTACGTTACCCATACGACACCTGACTATGATAAAGAATCAGCTATCAGTTTGCAGGTTCTACCCATCTGTGGTCAAGGCAACTAGGTACGACGCCAGGATTCTGGAATCAGGGCCAGATATAGGGAACCCTTGGGCAGCACATGTCCGCTGTTGGATAAGCAGGGCTCCTGACGTTGATGACAATGTGTCGGACCTAGCTGGTATCGTGCAATACAAATGTTTCTTGACGGAAATAGAAACTGTTGAGGTCGAGAAGTCCTTCCCAACACGTGGGCTATCCACGTCATGGTGGCCAACTGCGCAACCACCAACCTCACCCATCATCCCTATATATTCTCCTGATCCTCCCTCATGTTAACATATCATGATCCATTGGCAAACACCCCCCCTCTCCCCCATTACACTTTTACTCAAAGTGTCAGGTCTGAATAGCCGTGAATCTGGTCTAACATCGAGCAAGTGCAACACTTCCATATCATTCATGCCACCAAAAAAGCGGCAAGCAGTCCCCCAAGAATATACATGCACATCGGTCATGAAAAACTTCATCACTAGAAGTTATTTAGCGCCACATACCTTATATTGTATATGGAGAGTGCAGCCAACATCCTTCTGTGCAAACTACAGAGATCATAGCTCGGAATAGGCTTTCAAAGGAAAATCATGATGAAGAGCACAAGTATCCTCGTTACCAGCAGTGTGGCCCCTAGACCTGGCTCTGAAAACCCGGCACCGCTTGTCCAGGAGGAGGTCATCTCATACATCGAGTTATCAAGAGTTTACATGCCGGGTGAGAATGACACAGTTACTGAGCCCGAAGCAGATGCAAACGATGAGTCGCTCCAGCGGTACAAGAAATCTCTAGGCCTTGGAGGTGGCACCAATCTCTCCGACCCCAACGACCCCCGGGTCTGCATTATCCAGTCGCTCACGATGGAGTCTCCTGGCCGCCCACCGGTCACGATCGACCTCTCCCAGCCCGGTAGCGAGAACAGCCTGAAGGACAAGCCCTTCAAAATCAAGGAGGGCGCCAAGTTCACCATGGTAGCAACGTTCCGCGTCCAACACGAGATTCTCAGCGGTCTACAATACGTCCAGGTGGTCAAGCGAAAGGGCATCAAAGTCAGCAAGGATTCGGAAATGCTAGTGAGTCTACGACATAGCCATATTGTTTCTATAGCACTATCCTTTTCAAGTTACTGATGCAAGCCACAGGGAAGCTACGCCCCCAATACGGACAAACAGCCGCTCTATACCAAACGATGTAAGTGAAGGGCCCGGCAAAAGAGGGAGTCAGGCAACTCGGAAAACTAATCCTGCTGGTATCTGTAGTCCAAGAGGAAGATGCGCCTTCCGGCGTGTTTGCTCGTGGCCATTATAACGCCCTTTCGGTCTTCATCGACGACGATAAGAAGCAGCATCTCCAATTCGAGTGGAGTTTCGACATCGCCAAGGACTGGTAGACGGGGGAAACTGCCGTTTATACTCAGCAAGGCGTTGATCGTAAACGGGCGCTCTCTACGAAGATCAGAGATATATCCCCCGGCAAATTAGAATCGCAGTTCGGTAGAGAATATGGCTTGGACTAGTGTACCTAGTTAGTTGGAAGACCCAAGCCCGACGTTGGGGAGGGGGTGAATACGTAAATGGCGCCGGTCGGGAGTACGAGCTCCGGAGCTTCATATAACGAATGACGACGGCGACGACAAAAATATGAACAAGGAAAGCGGGGCGAGATAGGGAAGCAAAGGAGAAAAGGCAAATAGTAAGAACAAGGGGTGCCGTTCAAGGAACTTGTGGAATTAGCCTTGCCTCGATCGAGGGAAGAAAAAAAAAAGGGGGGGGGGGGGGGGGGGGGGGGGGCGCCCCAAAAAAAAACAAAAAAAAACCCGTAAAAAAAAAACACAAACCCAAACGGTTTTGTAGTAGTAGGGTTTTAAAAATATTAAAAATTATAGGCACATATTTTTTT
>MU401714.1:0-32895 GCA_022579005.1 Poronia punctata
TAGTTTAAATTAATAAAAAACAAGTTTTTTATGTTATTAATTTAGCTACGTTATTTTAAGCTATAACTTTTATTTAAATAATAAAAGCATATAAAGCGTAAAATGCACTTTATAAGTGTTAAATTAATATTTATTAAAAATTGCTTAATTATATAGTATATAACCTTAGTACTAACTTTGCTTTAAAAAAGTTTTAAACTAGTGCTAAAATTATAAAAATTATATATAAAAAAATGCTTATTAAAGCATATTAAGCATTTAGCAAAATTAAACGCGTATATGCTCTTTTATACTACGCTTTTAATATAATTAAAAAAAAGATTAGCTATTAAAATAATAATAAATTAATTTTGCAAATAGTAGTAAAAGCTTTTAATAATACTATAAAACTTAATAGATTAGTATTTATTTTATTAATATTTAGTACTTATTTATAAATTAATTATAATTTATTACTATTACTTAAAATTATTTAATATATAAAAACTATTTAAAAAGCTATAAAAGCTATTTAAAATAAAAAAGCAAAAGTAAACGTATTATGTACGCTTAATATTTAAAATAGCTTTAATTTACTTTTTATTTTTACTTTTTCCTTATAAAGTAAAGTTTTTGTTTAGCAAAAAAAGCAAAAATAAAATAGTCTTTTTAAAGTTTAAATAATTAAAAATAAAAATGTTATTATTAATATAGTTAATAAACTAATAAAGTTTTATTATATATAAGTAAAACTATATTAACGTATAAATAAATTTTTAGCAAATATAAATTAAACTAACTATAAAGCAAGTATAAATTAAAATATACTTTTAGTAAAAGTAAAAAACTTGCAACCTTTTACTACTTTAGCAGTTATTTACTGCTTTTATAAAAAACTAAAAAAAAGCAAAACAATAATTGTTATATTGTAGTACTTTTTAATAGTACAATTTAAGTATATAATAGTACTAAAAACGTACTTAAACGCAAAAGAAAAGGCAAATTTTTAATTATTATTAAAGCTAAAAAATAAAAGTATTATTTTTATTTTTAGTTTATTTTTTAAAAAATCTAACGCTTTAAAAATTAATAATTTATTAAGCATAGAAATATTTAAGTTTATTTATTTTAACTTTAAAATGTACTTAAATATTAAGCTATTTTTATTTTAAATAATATATAACATTAAAAGCAAGACTACTTAGCTTTATAAAAAATTATAATTAGTAGTTTAAAGCTATAATAACTATAAAAAAAAGATAGTTTTGTATTAGGCTTTAACTATTTAATAAATAAGTTAATAAGTTATATTTATACTTGCACTATTTTTAATTTAAAATTATAACGCTTATAGTAAGCTAAAAAACATTACGTAAGCATATATATAATTAAAAAACACTTTTTTTTATATTATATACATACGTTTACTTATTAAACTTAAAAAAAAGTACTTTAAAGGTACTATTTTTTAATTACTTTGCTTTTTTTATAGTTTAGCTAAATTTAGTTTATATTAGTTTTAAACTTATTATAAACATTACTAAAATTAATTTAAAATAATAATATTAACTTATAACCTTTACTTACTATTTATAAAAAGTAAACGTAATAAATTTAGTATTATTATAATATAAATAAATAATATTTTATTATTTGCTATACTAGCATTTTTAGCTAAAAAAAAAAGCAAACTTTTTAAAGCTAAATTTAAAGCAAAACTAAAGCAATTTTTTAATAAAAAATAAGCTATTAAGTTTAATAGTATAAAAATTACTTTTTAAAATAAAAAAGTAATTTTTATATAAAAAAGTTAAGCAAAAAATTTAATTAAAATTAACTTTATTTTAGTTAATGCTTTTTAGTAATATATTAGCTAAAAAGCATATAGTATATATATTAATAGTATATGTTAACTTAAAGCTATATTTAACTTATTAATAGCTATATAAGTTACTAAACTTATAAAAAATAATATTTAAGCGTTAAATAAGCAAATTAACTAGTAAATTAAAAATAAGCACTGTAAATTAATATATATACTTTTAAACTTAATAAAAGCAAAGCTATTTATTTTTATAAATAGATTATTTGCTAACAACACTAACTTAAGTTTTTAAATTAGTTTTATTATTATTTTTGCTACTAAATTAATTTTAAATTATAAGTAAAATAAATATAAAATTACTAGCAATATTATATACTAAAACTTAAGTAAATATAAGCGCATTACTTAATTTATTTTTACTAATAAACTATATAGTATAGTTAATAAAGTTAATAGCGCTATTGCTTTACGTACTACTTTATACTTAATTTTTAAAGTATTTAAATTACTTTTAATTCTTTTAGTACTTTATACTAATTTTAAATTATTTTATTAGTATTTTATAAAACTTAAAAGTACGCAAAAAAAACGCTTTATAATTAACATAATATTGCTATAAAAATTTTATAAAAAAAAGGAAATTATAAAAGTATATTAAATTAATAAAAAAGATAACCTTGTAAATTTGTTTATAAAGAAAACTTTTAACTAAGCACTTAAGTTTTTTATTATAATAAATTAAATATAAATAAAAATTAAAGTAATAGTAGATTGCTTATAAATTAAAAACAAAAGTATAAAAAAATAAAAATATAGTTAAAAAAAAATAGCAAGTATTAAAATCCCTTTTAATACCTTTAACTTTATTAACTATATTAAGACTATTAAAACGTAAATATTTTATAAACATAAATATTTAGTTTTTTATATATTTGTTATAAATTGTATTAAACTTACCTTATTAAGGAAATATACGCGTAATATACGTATATAGTACATAACTAGTATATAAAGAGTACGCATCCCTTACGTATTAAATACGTAAAGTATACGTATTCCTCTTGTATTACTAATAGGTCTTAATTAACTGCAAACCTTTATAGCTGTAACGGTGAAGGGGTATAGGGGTTGCAAAGCCATGTGAATGAGGGTCCTAAATGATAGAAGGGACCTACTGTAACCACCTATTACCACCTTCCCGTTAGGGCTTTAGGCAACGGAATGAGCTACTAGATTAAGGTTGCAAATAAAGGTATTCTTATGGCAAGAGCTATAGTAAATACCTAGAATAAAGGAAATATAAATAGGTATAAACAATACTAAGCTATATATTTTAGTTTCTTTTTTTTTATATTTAGATTAAATTTTAAATCTGAAAGTATATCGGTCTTTGTACTAGTAGCTACATTTATTAACCTATTACAATTTAAACGTTGCTTTATTACTATTTAAGAAAACTTTAATTATTTTTTTAAAAAATATAATACTTTACTTATTTAATATGTTAAACTAGATAGACTTAATATATTAGATTAATTAGACTTAATTTATTAAATATTTAGTTTTTTATAACCTATTAAATAAAAAACTTTTATTAATAATATGCTAAAAGAAGTTTGCTTTTTAAATACTAACTATGTAGCAGCTAAAGCTTGTTGCTAGGTTTAATTTAATCTAGGTACTATGTACTACTTTTAACTAAAGGAAAAAGAACTAAAATATAACAGTGCAGTGCAGCAGCAGTTTGCAAAATTTAGCTAGTTATTATAAGACCTAGAGCTTTTCTTTATAAAAAGTTAAGATAATAAGGTTAAAAAAGAAGGACCTAATATTAACTTACTACTTGCTACTTTAAAATTCTTTTTGTTTAACGTTGCTAAAAATAAGATTTAGAAACGGAACTAATACTAATTAATAATGCTTAAAATTAAAGCCGATTTTTAAATTTAAGTAAAAACTAATGTAGTATATTTTTTAAATGCTAAGAAAGCCTTAGCTGTTCTTTTTTAAGCTATTACTTTAAATAAACAAAATGCTTTTAATTTATTTAACAGTTTGCTAACTAAAAAAAAGTTTAGTTAATTAGTAACAAAGCACTTTATGGCTATATTTTAAAAATTTAAGCATTAATTATTAATAAGTACTGCGTATTTTAAAATTATTAAAAAATAACATTGTATGCTAAAAACAATAAATTAAAATGTTTAAATTTTGCAAGCATAAGCTATTAAACTAAAAACTGCAACTTAAAATAAAACCAGTCTAGTAAATATAAAAAAGACTACAAACCTTAATGCTGCTAGTGCTTAAAAAAACAAAGTATAAAAATTAAAAAAAACAAACAATACGCTAAAAAAATAAATTGTTTTAATAGCAGCTATTATAATTAATTTAACCTAAAAAAGCTAACAAAGCACCTTAGCCTTTAAGTTATTAAATAGCACTAAGCAATTTGCTAAAATAGATTTTCTGCTTATTTTTACTAATAATAAAGCTAAAAATAAAGCAAAGGTCTGCTTTAAATACTAGTATATGCTTTTAAAAAAAAAGTTATAGCTTAATTTAAATTACTTTATTAACAACTATAACAAAGTTACTTATATTGCTAGTTATATAAGCAAGTTAGCAGCTAAAAGATTAATATTGTTTATTATAGCAAAAAACGGTTAAGAGCTGCTTTTAAAAATATTAAAAAAAATACTACACTACTTATATTAGCAGTACTATAATTTAAACAAGTATAAAATAGCCTAAATTAAGTACTAGAACTTTTATATAAGCAATAATAATAAATTTAACAACTTTAAAATTAAATTTACTAAATAAGCTAGTTAAGCTTGCGTTTTATTATTTAAGTTTAAAAATAACATATATAATAAGCTACTAAACTAACTAAATATACTTTACCTATTAAAAAAAGTAAACTTTTTAATAACTTTTTCTAAGTACTGTAAATATGCTTAAATATTTAACTATTAATAACATAAAAACTTTTTAAATAGAAAAAAAGTAAAAACTAAAACATCTTTTAACCTTAAAGTTAGTACTAAAAAAAAAAAGGCAAAAACTAGTTAACTAACTACTTTATAGCCTACTTTAACCTAATTTGCTAAATAAGGTATAAAAAATAAATACTATAAAATTTCTTGTTTAAAAACAAAAGCTAAAAATGTTAAAATTTATACTAAACTTTCTTTTAAGCAAGCAAAGCTGTTAATATTTAAAAAACAATGTTTTACTTACTATACTTAAAGTTATTAAAGCAGCAATTATCTAAAAAAGTTCTACTTTAACTAACTAAACTTTGTTTACGTTAATTTTATTATAATAAAAGCAATAAAAAATATTTTTGTACTTAAAAAAGCAAAAAACTAAGCTTAAAAAAACTAGCTTTTTATTTTAAGCTACTTATTATGTTAGCTTTAAGTATAAATACTTATTAAAATATTTTTTTTAACTTTTTAAAAACTTTTTTTAAAAAAAGTTCTTTAACTATTAACTATATATTAATAAATAATAAATATACTTTAACTACTAAAGCTTTTATAAACACAAAAGCAAACGTATACTTGCTATTAAATATAAGTTTTATAACAAAGGTGCTAAAGCACCTAAACTTAAATAAAATTTAAAGCTTTAAACTTGCAAAAGTTACTAAATATAACAAAAAAGCAGTATAGGCTATAAATTAAGGCCTTTAAGCCTATTTACGTATACAAGGGCATATTATTAAAAATACTTCTTTTTTAATTATTAATATAAAACACAATATAATTATTAAAAAGAAATTTTTTTATTACTATAACGTTTTTATAAACTTAAAACAATACTAAATGCTTTTTTTAACTAAATAAAAACTTAACTACTAATTTCTTAAGATCTTTATAAATAAAGCTAAAAACTTGATTTAAGATTTTTTTGCTGCTAAAAATGTTGCAAAAAAAAAAAAGTTAATAAATATAAAAAATAAGCAACAACAAAATAAACGCATAGCTAAACTAAATAAGGTTGTTGCTTAAATTTAACAACAAATCTAAAAGTTAAAAAATATACTAGCTAAACTAGCTAATTTTAAAGTTAAAAAATAAAATAAGCTAGCTAAACTAATTATAATCTTAAAACCTTTATAAGCTTAAAAAAAAGACTTAGGCGCTAATTAAATCTAGCAAGGTTATAATTAAATAAAGCAAATCTTTAATAAAAAAAACTATAACATTCCTTTTAAGCCTAATTTAAGACTTTAAAAAAAAATAAAAAACTAAATATCTAATAAATATAAATATTTAGTTTTTAATAATATTTAAAAACTTTATAAGTTAAAGCGTAACTGTATTAAATAGTATAAACACTAACTAATATAAATATTAACATTAATAGCTAAAGCCTTTACTATATTTATTAAGCAAAATAATATAAAAGCTAGTATTACTAGCTTAAAAAAAATAAATTAAATTATTAAATATAAGCAAAAGAAAATGCTGCCTGCTAATAATAAAAAACTTTAAAACTAAATTAAGCAAATAGTACTAAAATAATACTATAAATACTTTAATATATTTAGCAAGGCAAGCTTTAATAAAATACTACCTTGTTAGAAAAAAGTAAACTATTATATTACTTTAACAAAGGATCTCAAATTTTTAAAATATAGCTTTTTATATAAGATAACGCTAAAAAAGGTAAAGACTTGTTAGAAATATATTTAAAATAACTTAAAAAAAAGCTTTATAAAACCTATTTTAGTTTTTTAAGCAGTACTAGTACTGTTTGCTTAAAAAAAAAATAAATTACTTTGTTTTTATATTAACTACTAAAAGCTAAATACTATAACGTAAAAAAACTGCTACTTTTTACTACTAATTAACAAAATGCTAGCTTAACTTACTAAAGCAAAATAGTTTATAAAAATTAATATTTAACAAGCTTTTTATTGTATTAAAATAGTTAAAAAAAACAAAAACTTAATAGCTTTCTAAATAAAGTATAGAACATATAAATTTAAAGTGCTCCTTTTTAGTTTAATAAATAAACTAGCTACTTTTTAGCAGTTTATTAATAATATACTTTAAAAGTATTTTAATATGTTTTGCACTGCTTATATTAACAATATTTTTATATATTTAAATACAAAACTAAAACATAAGCACTATATATTTTAAGTTTTTAACTAACTAAAAAAAGCAGGATTATAAGCTAATATTAAAAAATATAAGTTTTATATTACTAAAACTAAGTTTTTAAGATTTATTATTAGCACTAATAGCGTAAAGGTAAATCTAAGCAAGGTAGAAGTAATTTAAAATTAGAACTTCTTTTGTAACAAAAAAGGGAAAGCTAGCTTAAAAAAAGTGCAGTTATTTTTTAGCTTTTGCAACTTTTATTGTTAATTTATTTATAAATATAAGAAAATAGCAAAGCTTTTAAATAACCTAACAACTGCAACCTTAATACTATAATAAACTAAAAAATACTAAAAAGCTTTTAACCAATTAAAAAAAACCTTAACAAAAGCACTTGTTTTTTAATACTTTTTTTTTAAAGCCAAAACCTTTATAAAAACTAATATATTTAACAAAGTAGTAGCTAGAGTGCTGTTTTAAAAGGATTTTGTAAACAATAACTAAAAACTAGTAGCTTTTTATTTAAAAACTTTATATAAAGCCGAATTAAATTATAAAATTTATAATAAAAAAATGCTTGCAATTATTAAAAGTTTACTTTATTAAAAAGCAAAACTAGTTAAATTATAAAACCAGAAGCTCTTTACAATTTTAACAGATTATTTAGCACTTAAGTACTTTGTAGTTAAAAAAGTACTTAACTTAAAATAAGCTAAATAAGCTAAGTTAATATTTTAATATAACTTTGTTATTACTTATTATTTAAAAGCAAAAAATACTTTAGCTAATATTTTATTATAACCTTAAAAAGATTTAAAAACCTAACAAGAAAAAAAAAATAAATAAAAAACTATAGCCTTATTTTAACTAGCTATTTAAAAAACCAAGATTTGCGTTATAAAAAATTAAAAAGTACCTAATTTATTAAGTTATATATTAATTAATACTATTTTATAAGCTAACAAAAAGCACTTTAGTTTTTAAAAGTTGCAAGACTAAGCTTAAGCTAAAAACCTAAATTAGTTAATAATAAAAAACTTGTTACTTTATAAAAAATAGTTAGTAGTACTTAATATAGCAAACTTAAAAATAAAAATTATTTATAAAGCTTACGTTTTTATTATTACTATATATTTAAGCTATAAAAAAACTTGCAAACTAGTGTTTTAATAATACTAGTAAGCCAGTTTACATAAAAATATAAACAAATATGTTGCTAACTGCTTATATAAAGCCTTTAAAGCGCCTAAAAACAAGGTACCAAGAAAGTTAACCTTTTTTCTAGTACCGAAATATTTCTAGCAACATTTAGTTTTAAACTTTAAAAGCTTTTTTTATAATAAATATAGTTATAATAATGTACTAATAATTATTAACAGCTTTTTTAAACTATTATAAACAATTGCTTATAAAAACACAGTAATAGCTAAAAATGCGGCCTAAATATATTATAAAGAACCTTATTAAGTTTTTAAATAGCTAAAAAGTTTTATTAGTAACTAGGGTTTTTAATTTATTTTTAATTTTATAAACAAGTTAGCTTATATTTACAGCACTAAACTTAACTTTACTGCTATAAAGTATAAATAAACTGCTAGTTAAGCTAAAATTATAAACTAGTACTTAAAGCAACAACTTTAACTATACGTTAGCTATTTTTAAAATAATTAGTTTTAAGGTCTACTAGCTATAAACGTAGTTTAAGCTTTTATGCTATATAAATCTTTAAAAAGACTATCTTTTTAAAAAGTCGTTATAAGAAAACTAATAAAAATAAGTTATAATTAGAAATTTAAAACTAAAAATTTTAGCAGTTTAATACTAACTAAATAACTAACGCGTTAAAAAGCTTAAAATTTTGCTTTAAAGGTTTAAAAGTATATTATTATTACAAAGCAAGCAGTAATAAAGGCTTAAAAACAAATAGCTACGCAAGCTAACAAATATTAAAAAAAACTTAACTTTAAAGTAAATAACTTAGTATATATTATTTAAAAGATAAGAATATAAACAAATTAACTTAGCAATAAGTTAAACTTCTTTATAACTTGTTAGTACTACTATATTTTAAAAGCTAAATTTAAAAATACTTATTGCTTAGATTTGCTATTTAATTAGCAGGGTAACTAATAGTTCTATGCTAATTAACTTTATAAGTACCTTAACAACTTGTTACTAGGTTAAGCACTACTTAAACTATTTAAAGAAATTAATTAAAAAACTAGCAACGAGAAATAAAAAGTTAAAAAGGTTTTTAGTTCTTATGTTTAATATAGAAAACTGTACTACTAAGTATTATAAAAAAGTTAAAATCTAGATAATACCTAGTACCTTGCTTTTAATTTAAAACATGCTCTTTTTAAATTACATTAGTATTATAAAGCGTATTTAAAGAAACTAGAACCTTTAAAACAACTAACTAAGTAGCTGCACGCTGCTAAAAAAGAAAATTTTATTAAACCCTATCTTAACAACAATAAACCACTCTTGCAAAGTAATAACTAAATAAAACGTCGCAAATAAAAAGAAGCTAAAAAAGAAACAAGAAACTAAATATTTAATAAACATAGATATTTAGATTCTAACAAGGCTACCCTTGCAATTAGAAGTATTTAAAGGACCTGCAAATTAGCTGAAAACTAATATAATTAGAAGTATTTAAAAGACCTGCAGATTAGCTAAAGGCTAACATAACCAATATAAAAAGAAATTAGCGCTCACTTTTTAAAACTAGCTATAGCGTAGCAGTAAAGAACTAAAAATTTAAGGCTTTTGTTACCCTAAGCTACTACGCATACTAAGGGCAACCTTGCTCTACTTAGAAGTATTGGTCCTAAAAACTACCTGTTTAGTCTGTAACTAGACTAAAAGGTTTCTTTTTTTTTTTTACTACCTATATAACTTGGGACGAGTTCGCTTTTTTGTAAAGGGGGGATTATAACGGTAAAGGGGTATAGGGGTTGCAGAGCCATGTGAATAAGGGTCCTAAATAATAGAAAGGACCTACTATAACCACCTATTACCACCTTCTTGTTAGGGCTTCAGGCAACAGAATAAGCTACTAGATTGAGGTTGCAAATAAAGGTATTTCTATAGCAAGAGCTATGGTAAATACCCAGAATAAAAGAAATATAAATAGGTGTAAACAACACTAAGCCATGTATCTTAGTTTCTTTTTCTTTACGTTTAGATTAAATCCTAAATCTAAAGGTATATCGGTTTCTGTACTAGTAGCCACATTTATCAACTTATTACAATAGCTATATAAAACTTGCTAAAGAAAGTCCTTATAACTTCTTTTTTCCCTTTTATTAATTAAGTTAACATAGTACTACAAATAGTAACGTGTTGTAATTATATTAACCTTTAGCTAGACTAACAAGTTTACTTATTTATTTAAATAATTTACTTATTTATATAAACACTATTAAAAAATATAATTATATTATAAAAAAGGTTTTTTATTGCTTAACTTAGTATAACTTTGCTATTATACTTTAAAAGTATAAGTAATAAGTTAAAAAAGTTAAATTTTTAAAATATATTATTAGTGCTAAAAGTATTAAAATAGCTTAAAATAAAATTAATTATATTATTAAATAAAAAAACTTAAAAACGTTTAAAAAATTATAATAATTTATAAGCTTTGCTAACTTTTATTAATGTTTTATTAAAAACTTTTTTAAAATAATAAAGCTTTTAATAAATATAAATAAAGTTAACGCTAAAACTTAAAAATAAACTAGCTAAATAGCTAAAGCTATATAAATACTTAAGTATAAATTTATTATAGCTTTAATTTTAATTTACTTTAATTTTAACGCTATAATATATATTAAAACTAATGCTTTTAATTATGCTTTTAGCGTAGTTTTTTTTAAAAAAAATAAAAATAGCAAACTTTAACTTATTATATTTTACTTTTAAAAACTTTTACTAGCAAAAATAAACTATAAAGTTTATAATAAAAAATTGCTAACAATAGTTAACTTTTTTAATTAATAAAAATAGTACTTAAAAAGCGCTAAATATAAAATAAAAATTTATTTTAATTATTAAAACTTTGCTTACTTTATTACTACTAAAATAATAAATAAAAAATAAGTAAAATAAGCATAATAACTATTAACTTATTAGTTTATTATTAATTATAAGCTTAAAAAATAAAATAAAAAAGCTAATATTTTTTTTTAATTATAATAATATTAGCTTAAAAAGAAAAAAGCTAAAAACTAGCTTATTAAAATAGTTTTATAAAAAAAACATTTTTTATACTTTAAAAGCTTTTTAAAACAAGTTTTTTTAGTTATAGCACTATTAGCAAGATTATTAACAACTTTAATAACTTTAAAACGCTTTTATAGCTTTAAAGTTTTAAAATAAAATTAAAGCTTTATTAAGCATATAAAAAAAGCTAAACTTAAAAATTTTAAGTATAAGCTTAAATTAAAAGCACTATAAAAAAATATAATATTAAAAAATAGTTTTTTATATTATAAAAACTACTTTTAAGTTTTTTATAACTTATAAATTAAAATAATAAAATTAAAATATAATATTTTTATAGCTAGTTATATAAGTATAAATAAAATATTTAAGTTAATTACTTATAACTTTTAATAGCTAAGTATAAAAAATATTATTAAAAGCTTTATAAGCAAATATTTTAAGTGCTAATAAAATAAAGCTTTAAAGCATATATTTTTTAAACTTTTATAGCTTATAAAGCTTTACTATTAACTATAAAATATAATAGTAATAAACTTTATTATAAACTTTCTTTTTTTTAATAAATATAATTTTATATAGGTAATAGTTAACTTTTTTATTAAAATAAAATAATTTATACTTTTAAAAGTAAACAAAAAAAAAATTAAAAATTTTATTAAAATTTTTATTAAAATTTATTAAAAATATTATAATATTTTTTTAAACATTATTTTTAATAAAAGTTTTAAATTTACTGCTTACTTTTAAAAAGACTTTTTTAAGCTTATTAAAATTAAGCTTTATATAAGTACTATGTTTTATTTTTAAACTAATAGTTAAATAAAATAGCTTAATTAGTTTTTTAAAGTATACTTTTAAGCATTTATTAACTATAAAATAAATAATTAAAAAAACTTATTATTTATAATTAAATTTGCTTATAATAATACTTTTTTTATTTTAATATATATAATTTTATTTTATATTAATTATAAGTATTATTTATTAGCTTATAACTTGCTACTAGCTAATACTAAACTTTTAAATTTTAATAGTAAATTATATGCTTATTAAATAATAAAAGTTTATAAAACTGCTAAAAAATATTTTAAAGTTAGCTAAAAAAAAAATAAAAAAATAAGTAAATAAAAAAAGCTTAAAGTTTTAAAGTATTAAAAAAATTAATTAGTAATATTAAATATTTAAAATATTAAAACTAAATAATTAGCAAAAAAGCTTAATAAAAAACTTTTAAGCTTTTTTTATATTTTTAATATTATTTTACTTATTACTATTAAGCTTATACTACTTAAAAAGTAAAAAATATATAGTACTTTTTATATTTTTTTAATTAAACTTTATTATGCTAATAATTAAAAACTTTTTAACTTTTACTAAGTTTTATAAAATATAGTACTAATTAAACTAAAAAAGTATTATATAAATAAAGTTATTAACTTTATAAAAACTTTTTAAAAAAATATTAAATACTTAATTAAATAAGAAAATTAGCTAGTAAAAAAAAACTAAATTTAAAAGCTTTATAATAACTTTATAAGTAATAAAGCTAAAGCTATAGTTAAAAAGTTTTACTAACTTAAACTATAAAAACTAATAAATTTTTAAGCTATATAAAAAGCTAGTATAATGCTTTTTAAGCATAGCTTTAATATTTTACTTAAAAAGCTATTATAATACTTTTAATTAACTTATATTATTACTAACTATATTAGCGCTTAAAATAGCTTTTTTAAAAAAAAGCTAGTATTATATAAAACGTTTAAATAATAAAACCTAGCTAATTAAAAAGCTATAAGTATTAAAAACAGCTTTTTAAATAAAAAAGTTAAATAAGATTAACTTATTAGTTTTATATTATATATACTTATAAATATAAAGTGTAAATTTTCTTTATATAAAAAAAATAAAGACTGCTAATTTCTAGCTAAAAATAAAAATAAATAAACCTATATTTCCTTTAAGGCTTAAAAAAGAACTTCTTCTTTATAAACCCTTTTAGCCTATACAGAATTATTAGATTAAATTAAAGCTATTCCCACTTCTAAGTCGCTATATTAAGCCCCTTGTTATAAAGCATCTCCTCTATCGACAGTCTTGTATTATAGCCCACTTGCGCTCGCAATTCCTTGACTGTAGTTCGAGGAAGTAAAGGTACTAATAGGAACAAGTGAACAAGGTGTAAGGGACCCCTTAGGTTACCTATGTTTCGGTCAAGCTATCACCACGCAGGTCGAGGTTACGTGCGACTTGATCGGGGACTACAACTAGGGCTAGGGTGGTCCGACAAAGAGTCTGGTCTGGTCCGGGTATCTTCTTGAACTATCCTGGTGTTGAACTGGTCTAAAGACAAGAGCGGGCGCTACAGAGTACAGACAGAAGTCATAGGACTAGAACGTCGATGGATAGGTGGTTACTGGTATGTGGCGTTCTCTCTCCTGATGTATCAACATTGATAGAGGCTCTACCGTAGAGCATCTCTCCAGTTCGAGCTGGGTAACTCCAGTAGATGTCAACTAGAAATACAGGTACAGATACAGTTCCAATCCCTCCATGTTGTTTACTTCTCCTCACAGGACCTTTTACTAGTCTAACCTACCTAAAGGCTAAACTAGAGAATATACAGTACCAGTTTATATGTTTTGAGCAAAAGTAAAAAAATAATTTTATGTTAGGAAATTCATAAAAAATAGAATATAACAAATAACAATTATAAGTTATTAACTATAAGATAAAGATTTTTATTCTCTATTTAATAACACCTTATTTATTTTAATAGGTATTTTATTTAATTAATTAAAGCAAAAAGAAATATTTTAAAAAAAATAGTACTTGCTTAAATCGTCTATATCTTACTAAAAAGTTAACTAAAAAAAAAGTACCGGTTATAAAAATAAATGTTTTATTTTCCTTTATTTTATTATATTTTTTATTATGTTTTATTTATTATAAAGAAAGGGTTATAAGCAGTCAAACACGTTAAGTTTTGGTGTAAAACATCGTGCTGCTCGGAACTTTTAAACTCCTACTGTATGTTGCATCTTGGACAGAGGCACACACTCCAGGGTAACACCAGCAAACAAAAGGCGCGCTAAAACATCCGCTAACCAATAAGATCTTCCCTACTTAACTAACTTCCAATATAATCCCCAATTCCTTTAAATTTGGTCATCAATCCCCCAAGATTGGAATAACCAGGCACTTTGGCGGAGTGGTTAACGCGCGGGCCTGCTAAGCCCGTTCCTTCGGGAGCGAGAGTTCGAATCTCTCAGGTGTCGTTTTTTTCTTCGTTCTTTTTTGCCTATTCCTTTCTTCTTTTCCACTTGCATTACATTATTACCATCACAAATGATTGATAATACAGATACACATGCATCGTCATCTTTTACGAGTACATCTTGTTTGATTCCCGACACATGACAAGAAAATCAAAAAGCAAGTGCAGCCCACCCTCCAATAAGACAAAGTCCACCCAGCGGCGTGACCGGTCCGAGAAATCGGAAACGCGCGGGATCAACTATTAAGGCGTAGATACTTCCGCTAAACACTACATGAAGTTTAGCCGAATTAGTAGTTTTACGGAATTTGGATTGTATATTTGTCATTTGAAAACGTACTGGTCATGCCCGCTGTGAATAGACCGGCTGCAAGCTTATTCTCGGGCGCTGCGCGCGTGGCGACGAGGAGGGCGACGGAGTGGATGAGCTATGATGAGTTCTCTTGTCAGTATGACTATGTATGAATGCGGCATCTCTAGCCAATGTTGCAGCACTCATGATGGAAGAATAGACATGGAAGTACATAAATGCGGCGCGAATAGGTAACAACAACACATGGGCTAGGTTAGATAGGTTCAACCCATCTAACCTACCCCCTTCTCTCTCACCTCCAGTATGCATATGATCTGAGAGAGAATCACCACATCAAAAACAAACCCTTACCTGATAATGAGCAGCCGTAGCAAAACTAGCAAGCTTAGCCGGATCCGTAACAACCTTCTTCAACCCATGAGCACCGAAAGCTCCGAAGCCGACGGCCGTTGCGCCGTAGATGCAGCCTAAGGTCCAGTACATGTTTCTTCTCGGGGCTGATGATGGGATCAATGGGGTGGTTTCACTGGGCATCATTGCAAAGTGAGTGCTATTACTGTACTTATTGTTATTCTGGTTGGGTGAGACGAGATGGTTATGAGACGCATCCACACGTTACGAGGTATCATCTGAGCTATATTGTGGCTGGTAGATGTGGCTGGGGGGAACTTATTTGTTGAACTTCTTTCCCAACGCCGAAATCCCTGTTCAATATACGGGTAGGTTAGAAATAACAAAGTACTGTTGTTCAAGATAGATAAATGAATTGAACACCAATTGGAAGCTTACAGAAGTGTTTTCAACAAACTACCATGATTCAAAAGCGGCCAATATGTAAACTTTTACTAGTTAGACTTGCCTACTCGTATGTTAAACTTTTATGATCCCTTTCCAAGGACGACCACGAGCGGGACGAGCCGCAAGGATTCGCCATACATATGACGATCGTAACAAAACCGAAAAGTAAAAGAATTCAAAGATGCCATGCTTGGACAGGACTTCGAATGAATTGACCATCTACGTAAAGGCTGCCGTACTCATATATGATGTTATTCCGCCTCCTACGTTCGCAAATCGCAACTAGGCCGCACATCTATATTCTTTTTTCGTGGTACGTAAGGTATCTATAGAAGGTATGTAAGCATCTACAACTTTCCATCACCGGGCACGTCTATCTACCTAATCTTATAGTGTAACCGGTCCGGACTTGGAAATAAGTACCCTATAAAACAGACAGGCTTCCAAGACACAGATCGTTGCCTGCCACCTACTAGTAAGACCAACGAAGTACCCAAGGCACCAGCTTTTACATATTGCCCGACCCCTTTAGCAAAAAGGGGCCCATCTCGGTTAGGGGGCTCTAGAAGGAGATATACATTCTTTTTGCAATAGAGCCTAATCATATACCTCTTCGAGCAGAAAGTCAACATAATTCGCAGCAGAGGAATATCATCTACCTCCCAGTCGTATATCGAAGCATGAACCCCGGCTGTCTGGAGCTTGTTGACCCGAAGTAAGGGCGGGAAGCAAGAGCGTCCCTCCATTTCTCACATACCTCCTGGCACGTACCTAGGTATACGCCTCAAAATAGGTAGTAGGTACCAGGTAAGGATTATCCTGTAAAATAAACCCCGGGGCCCGATACCTCAAGCAACAATTTACCTATACCGCGGTGTACGCGTCTTCCAAACGATCGACCGCGTACATTCTTTGCGGCCTTTTCCAGACGTGCAGAAAGAGGCATTTCCGGGCTGCTGGACACGGGTTCAATACGCATAATCATACTCATACTCGGTCCTACATACCTACCTTATACATCGGCAATCCCATTCCCATGTGAGCAGGGATATGGATATGTAGGAAATGGCCGCACATCGCTAACCAGGACCACTTGTGTCAGGGAGGATCTGTTATTGGGACTCCTTCCGGGTTGTTTCATGTGTACAGGTAGGTACCTACTAGGTAGGTGGTTTGTTTAGTCTGACTAAGTAGGTACTATATTGTCCCTCGACAAAAGGATGGCAGAATTTTTAAAGTTCTTATCAATTAGGTTAGGTAGGATTCCCAATCCTTCTAGTTTGCACACAACAAAACCAAATTACCACATGAACCACACCAACAACAAGAACAAAACATCCCAAACGCCAATGATGCAACCAAGGCCTAGCTCTTCTATGGGAATTTTGAGATCCCGTGATCCCAATGGATGAGTCTTGATCAAACCATGAGCCGTATCCTGCCTCTCGCGTGGCATTAATTCCCGCCTCTTTTTTATTTTTTACTCTCCCCTAACCTTAGATTTGGAGACCATATTGTTCAATTAGCCATTACCGCCGTCCACGGTGTGATCGAAAAAGATTCCACTGATTAATCGACCGACAGGAGGACCCCAGAAAACATACGAGAATGTTTGGATATTCCTCGCCTTACTTATTCCTCTTCGTTGTGCTCGACAAGGGTGATGATGGGCTTGTCGCCAAGCAGAGCGGTGCCCTTTAGGTTGATGATATCAATCATGAATAGATAGCCCATTATGTTTGCCTCCGAAAGTTCGACGAGTTTCCCTGCGGCAGCAGCAGTGCCTCCTAAAGTCTTGTCAGCATGTCATCTTCGAGCGACTGAACATGCGCCGAAAGCAATTCAACAAATCTCCCCTCCCATGACGAATACTTGAAGAGGAATGCGACATTGGACGTTCCAAGGCCAACAATATACCGAAACGGTACAAGGATTGCAAGGCCGGACGCCAGGATCCATACACTGAGTGGAAGGTGAAACAGACAATTGTAGGTTGGACATGGCGTCACAGTCTTATATCACACAGCCCTCGCTAGAGAAAACCAAGGCGCATGCAAGAGTCATCGAGCAATGGGCAGCGAAAACGGGTACGTATCAAGAGTATAAAGAAACTGATAACACCAATGCGGGAGAGGAACGAATCAAGTTGGCTTACCAGTGGCGATGATGTCGTCCACAATCAGACACTGCTGACCGGGCTTAATGGCGCTGGTCTGGACCTGGAACTCGTCCGTGCCATATTCCTTGGCGTATTGGACCGTTCGGCAAGCACCGGGCATCTTCCCCTTTTTCCGAATGGGCACAAAAGGGCGATTGAGTCGCAAGGCAAGCGAGGGGCCGAAGAGGAAACCGCGAGCCTCGAGACCGATGATGACATCTGGTATTTTGCTACCGAAGCGCTCCCGAATCAGAAGCACGAGTACATCGAGCAGGGAGCCGAAGGCGATGGGGTTTTGAAAGATGGGGAGGATATCGATAAACTTGATGCCGGGGATCGGGAAGTCGGGTTCATATCGCAGGTTATCAATGACAAGCTTCTTGGCGGCCTCAAGCTTCTCTTGCTCGTCGGATGTCAGACTATCGCTTATCGGTTGACTGGCGAATTCGGCGGCACCGGTGGAGGAGGCGGGGGGCTGTCGTCCCGAGGCATCGAGAAGGGCAGAGGGGTTGGTTGCGTGTTGATTTGTGTTGATGGCCGAAGACTCAACTTGGTAACCGTCCGAGGAGACTGGAGCGCTCATGCTGAGGAAGAAAGAAAGAGGGAGGGGAGGGGAAGGGGGGGGTTTTCTTAGGTGTGAGGAACGACGTGGGCAAATATCAGTTGCGGTACGGTGCGGTGCGGTAAGGTACGGTACGGGAATATGCAGTGGCAGAAAGCCAAAACAGAAAATTTTATGGGGGTGTGGCACAAGGAACGAGATTCCGCAAGGGGGGAGGAGTGGAAAGAGGAATGTAATGAGACAAGCCAAGTCAAGTAAGACAACTTAGCTAGGTAGGTAGATAATGAGTACGTGTCTGTGTGTAGGCCAGGTAGGTAGATTAGGTTGGGAAAGGTAGGTAAGGTACAAGCGATGTAGAGACCAGGTTTTGGGCCTGAATTGACCAGGTAGATAGACCAGGTTCAGATAAACCAGGCAGTCCGGGTCGCGTCTAGGGTGACCACAGCCGAGCGAACAAAAAGGACGACCGACCGACCGAGCAAGCGAGTGAGTGAGTATGTAGCAAATGAAGCAACGAACGCACGCAACGCAGCAAGATGCACGCACGTCCAAGTACAAGCAAGCACTGGGTAGCTGGGTAGCTGCAGTCGTTTCCTGCTGAATGGCCGCGGGAAAAAAACGGTGAGGGATATGCCGGCGTACTCGTAATCAGAAAGTCTGCCTTACCGCGTGGGAATAAGCTTGAATTCTGCTCCGTTTTGTTTGGTCTGTTTTTAAACCTGACAGGAAAAAGCGATTGGCAAGTTTACCAGACAAAGGCAAGGGTCTTTTTCGGAGTGGGATAGATCAAGGTAGCCTGCAAAAAACGGAATAGATAGGAAGACAGGCAAAAATCGTGAGACTGATAGGGCTAACTAATGACGGGTAGCTAATAATAAGAACGAAAAGAGGACCGGTTGAACCCTTATTAAAGTCGCTTCAATTGATAAGTGTGTAATAAGCAGGACATTACATAGGACAAACAAGAGGTATCTACTCGTAGAACCGACAGAAGGTAGTACCTGTTGACAAGGTATACCGTATTACAGTCTACAAATCTACAATAGTGCCCGATTCGAGTGGGGGGATGGTGTTCAGGCAACATCTCAAAGTGGGATGAATATGAGTCGGTTGTTTCTGGGATTTTTCGGTTTCTTCTGTCCATCCATCCTTCCACCCCTCTTTTTGGCGGGGTACATCACATTTAATTTTTCTACGCGTAAAACTTTTTTTTGCCTCAGAGATATTCCCAGGTGGCAGCTACATCCTACTAGGGTACCAGAACTGTCAAGGTTCAGGGTGGGAGCTCTTACTTCTTCCCGTCGGAAAGAGTCTAACCCAGTTGGTTAAGTGACTAAGTTTGCAGGAAAACGCCCATATCAGGAAGTTGACACCTTGGAATTTGATACGAGTGGTAGCGCACAATCAAGATGTTCACCACATACCTTAGGACGGTATCTACATGTTCCTACATATCGATGTTTACCGTCGTGTCGAATAATTGCACAGACAGTACAGTTCTTGTTTATATATAGTTGAATTACACTACTCGTCGTAACCTGCGTATCATGAAAATGGTCTTCGACAGAGGAAAAATGACAATGGTTATCAACTCATAGTGGTGTAGGTTAGGCTGTGAATATCCTGCAGAGAGTTCTCCGGCAAAGCCCGTGGTAAGGCATCGCCTTGAACCCCATATAAATCCACGGCAAATCGGTATTTTATATGGGGTGATAGAGTCATGATGCCTGACCCACAAGTTGTTACAAATACATTACCTAGGTTAGGTAATGAGAGGTGATACGTGCTCGGCCTCCTACAAGAAACACCTTACAGAGTATATTGGGGCTATAAGTGTAGGCAGATATGCAAGAACTCCAATGTGGAATGGATAGCAAGTTCAAAGGACTCATATGCTTCAATATCTAAGATGACGACGAAGATGAGAACGACGCTGCATAAAACCAGAAGAGGGCAAGGTGTCTGGAAGGGAAAGCTTGAGACGAGCCAATGTAAATAAGTACATACCTACCTTAGGTATGGTAAGGTAATATAAACACTCAAAGGGCAAGTGACGGAGGTATAAACATCCAAGTTTCCTAATTCAAATCATATAAGCACAGAGCAAGGGAGCGCTTTGGAAGGTAGAAGAAGCATATACATGATGTGCTACTCGTAGAACTCGGGTATGCATATGTATGTACAATGGTATCACAGCTGAAATACATCTCATCGCTCAACCCTCGTTGTATCATCATGTATGGACACTTGCTAGTTGCTACCTTGTATCATTTTGTGCATATGTCCATACTAGGGGCCGTATTGAGTATCAATGACAAAGGTGCTCACCTTACCACTGCTCGCAAATCACAAGTCCTCGGCCGTCAACGAGGACAGTTGTCGAGCCCCTCGTGGGTGCAATTGGTGGACATTGGCAAGGAGACGAGCCTTAGCACCGTCTCAGCACGTCCTACACCCCACTATGTTGCGATGACACCATACCGAACAAGACTTAGGTACCATGCAGGCCGCCACGCTGTTATGCTCGGCCGCATGTGTTGCTGTTTTGAGGTCTGTCATCGCATTATAACCAGCCGGTAGGAATTATATTCGCCATGTTCCGGAAAGGCGGTAAAGCTCTGCGCCGGCTGCATGGGGGTGTCGTTCTCAGCGTCTTATGTTATTACTCATAGTGGGATATCGTCGCGATGTCACCCTGACGGTCCCCTCCGAGTTGTGCACAAGCGTGTCTCTGCGTTCCTTATGCAACCCCCCCTCTATATTAGTAAGGAAATACCTACTCCTCGGATGTGGCGTCGTTGCAAATGGCAAAACTACGAACCCGATAATAGGGGATGCATGCAGGTTAAGCGCATCGCAGGCGCAAGGCATTTCGAGGTAGCTGTGCCGTTGTATAGAAAAGATGTAGGCACATTCATACATTTACGAGATGAGCTCTACTTACTACTGTAGGTCTCCGCCTACCCTGAGAGTCTAAGTTTAAATTGTCCGCCCTGAGGTATGTAGCCGTGTGTACCTTCCAACGATGTCGCTGCGACGGAGACGGGATGGCTCGGTACGAACCTCTAGATGTGCCTAAGGTTAGACTAGTTAGGACGTGGTCCGGTGGCCGGGTAGTATACCAAGAGCTTCATGTCAAGCCTAGTTCTAATGTTTTGAACATAAATTAATATGTGGCCTTGAGCGGCTCATATACCGTATATTGACCCAAGACTTGTTAAAGTGTCTTGTTGTTTATCAAGACACGATACGGAATAAAACGGGCGCGATTTAGGACGAAGACTTACCTCGGTACTACATTACTAGATACCTTACCTACTGACACATTCTACTCGTACTAGGCAGCTCAACACGCTAAGCCCTAACGGAGCAGGCTCGCATATCTTGAACGCCTTCCTAATGTCTACCAGTAACCAGGCTACCTCGCCCTGAACAAACGAAGATAGGTATAGCCAATTCCCAGGCCTACACTTACTAGGTATTGTGCATTCCTACCTTAAAATCCAGTGCTTTTCCGGATACAGTCTAGTGTGTAGAGCTGGCTAGTGAAACGTGTGGGCATCTAGTAGGTTCCGGTATGAAGCCAAATGTTGTTACTTGCTGTAAATACGTGACGTAGGCGCCCTGCGAGGCTGCACTTTACAGAGCATATAACCCGAAGTCCGAAGGGGGCCTCAGGTTACGTGAATACGTAAAGCAGCAGTATCAACTCATTCCCTGGCCGGTATAGACTACCTGGACCATGTACTCGTAGGTTAGGCCTTCCGCGACTAGGATGTGCTTGTACCTAATGCCTACGGATGTCAACCAATGATAAAGACAGGATATAGTGCGCGTTCTCGTCGCGTCAGATATAAAACATAAAAATAGTAACGTAGTTGGAGACTAGTAGTAGGTACCTACATACCTTCATAACCTACTTCAAGTCGGAGGCGTTGGATGCACACGATGATGTCTCCCGCCAGGCTTATTAAATGACATGTACCTGCTGTGTGTAGGGCGTTTTCACTTCTCGTGTTACGCGCAACCCAAGTTTGGTGGCGCGTGTGGGTTTGGCCCCCAACCTCCAGGTCGTAAGGTTAGGTGCTGTCCAGGACTCCAGGCAGGCACCCAAGACTGCAGGTGCCAGGGCGTTGACTTTACACATCTTTTTTGATTCAAAGGTTCAATCTATCACCCCACATTCCATACCCCACAATCCTCTTTTCGATGACCACTGATCATCAGTAACACACCTATTGACCATTCAGCTCCGAGACAACTACATCAGACAATCCCGATGTGGCACGTCTAGAAGCATTTGAGAATCTCTCCCACGTCTTCTCCGAGTCGTAATAGACAACGCTCCCAACCAGCCCCGGTCCTAGAAAGCTGACTGGCCGCTTCTGACTCCTGACTCTCGACGCTGCCTACACGTACATACGAGTAGTAGACTCCCCGAGTCCCTGACCGCCGACCCCGACCTGACTTCGACCGACATCTACTCTATTCTACCTACTGGTAGCGTCTGGTCTGGTTAGTCTACGTGTTGTCGTACCGCTACCACGAGGTGAAACTATATCATTGTGGCATCTGTGGGTTGTAAATGATCGACCAACAGCTGCCTCGCCCCGCGGCAAACACATATCTTTCCGCGACATGTGTCCCACGACGTGTGTCCCCACGACGTGTGTCCCCACGATATGTGCTCCCGCGTATTATGTACCTATCTATTGGTGACCCTTTAAGACTTGGGAACCAGTAGCAGCTCCCCTCTGGGCTCTATCTCCTACCCAGACTTTCGTGTACGAGTGAGTTCTCCACTTCCAAACGAGACGTGAGCTTTTTAGGCAGAGTTTGGGGGCAGCTGAGAAATAATCTGCAAGGGTGCTCCAGAATAGGCCGGTGTTCTAGAAACACACCCGATCCATATCCTCCCGTCTTCCCCAATCCCTGCAAGCAGGCTCTCGTTCGAAAGCGTCGTTGAATCTTGGCCATCGCTGGGCTGCGCAGCTCTGTAGTCAACCAAGTAATCCAGGCAGCCTCTTTCCACGCACTGCAACCACACCATGCCGCTACATTGCTCATCTTTCCTCCGCAGCCGGTCCAAGGCTCTTCTCCGTGCCCCTCTCCCAATATCTATACGACACACTGGCGCCCACACGCCCGCATATTTTCCCATCCCTCGCTTTTTTCTTGCGCTTTTCCCGGATCGGCATGGGCAACTCGTGGCTTGGCGAATCTTTCGGCTTCTTCTTGGTTGTTCCGTCCTTGGCGTAAGGCCGCGCTGGGGAATCTCAAGGCCTACCTATTTGGACACATTGGCGCATACGCCCTACAGCACAGAGTGACTTTCACACCGCTGTGGCTCCGGATCCTGGTATACCATCGGCCCGCCTTGTCGCACTGCCTTTCCGATCTGTAGGGTTCCAGATTTGACGACACTAACAGTTGTTAACCTAGGCCTCTTGATTTAGATGCGTCGCTAGTAGCTATCAAGTATAATGATGTGTGCCGCATTCATATCGAAGTGCTAATTGTCACAGCACTTTCGCAGCTTAGTACCAGTCTGTATACGCATACTCGGTTCTATTAGCCCGGCTCGCCCCCGGGGCCTGAACTGATCTGACTATCAAGTGCACTAATTCCACGACGCCGGTATTAGTAGTACAAAGGTGCACGTAACACGTTGTCCTAGCGACTGCCTCCCAACAGCAATCAGTTCGGCGGGATAACCATGTTCCAGATATCACTGTTGGTAATACCTGGTACGCATATCATGAACAGCGGCAGTAGCCGACATCGGTAGTCATCTAGAAGTCAGATATCGATGACCTCACCTCCCTTTTCTCTCCAGCAAGCCTGCAACGTGAACGACGTTGACGGCGCAGAGCTTTCAAACCTCGTACACAGTTAGAACCAGCAGGCATTCATTCCCTTGACACGGTAAATCAGGGTCTACGGTCATACACACGTATGGCCGACTGTCAGAGTTGGCTTCACTCACCGTTGTTTATGGATGTCAACCGGCGAAGGGCAGCCTGCGTTTATCACATTCGCTATCATACGAGTCTCCTTATATTGTCAAGTTCCGATTCTCTACCACCTACTAGCCGAGGAGCCCCTTGAAGAAAGTCGCCGTCTCCCATCAAAACGACACTTAGATGGTCAAGGACTAAAACGACGTGTCGCGACCCAGTTTACCGTC
Source organism: Poronia punctata (assembly GCA_022579005.1). Classification (NCBI taxonomy): domain Eukaryota; kingdom Fungi; phylum Ascomycota; class Sordariomycetes; order Xylariales; family Xylariaceae; genus Poronia; species Poronia punctata. The sequence continues at coordinate 24,447 of MU401714.1, forward strand.
TCTTTGCCAGAGGTCATGGCGTCCTTGCCTACCGACGTCTCCAGTCTTTGAGTCGTGTCTGGGTTATTCCAACCGCAAATCATAGCAAGCGCTTAGATTTGAACTTTCCTGGCCAAGCGTCACCGGCAACACATCAGACAACCTACTCGTAGAAGGAGAGGTTAGAACCATGTCGGTTTGATTTGCCGGTGAAATCCCACACCGCTCCTCTTTTGGGGATAGGAGTAAACCAAGTTTGGCTATTGGTCACTTCGACTCCGTCTAATAAGGCCCGGTGCGATTTAACAGCCAGATTCAGCTCGTTGCAGAAGCCGTTGACCACAGACAGATATCTGATGCCTTGCAGTTGTGGTGAGGGTGTGATAATATTACCGCGACGAAACGAAACCCTATCAAAGTGCGACGACTTGATCAGCATGTGATCAAGACATGGTCGAAACATGGCCAAGAGTCCGCGATGTGTCTGTGCAGTATCACCCTTCTCGGTTCCTGGGTCTACACATAAGGGCATCCTATATTTCAGTCGTCAAAGTTCTTACGAAACAAACTCCACTTTCCGATGCAGAGCTGAAGGTATTTGAAACCACATACTTTTACCCGCATCCTGCCCGGAGTTCCCCTGTCTTACCTCCTACCTACTTGGGGCCCGGACTTGGAGCCTCTTTCCAACATACATGGGGACCTACCTTATACCCGAGGAATCGTTACACTATATTACTTCTACCTATACTAACGGTGCTAAGTATCATTCCCTTTTACAGCTTGCAGTGCAGTGCCGGCCAGTCCGCGCCTATGCATACTAAAACTCCTATTGATACGCACGCAAGCCAAGGCACGGTACTTCTGTTGCTTATTGTTCCTATCCCTCTTAGTTTTGTATTCATTATTTTATTTTTATTTTTTGCTCCCTTATTTTATAATTATCCCCCTGAAGTTTCTTTTATTCATCGACCATATTTCCTCATTTTGCCACCCAACCCACTCACTCCCAAGACTTTCAAGACAGCCAGCCCTCCACTGCAAGATCACATACGATCTGCAACCCTGCATACTGCAACACGGCACACTGCATCCGGGATGCAGAATCTGACATGCCGGCAGCACAGCTTCTTCTTCCCTTGCATTGTTTCTCCTCGGCAAAAGAAAATATGGAAATTTTAAGCAGCTAAAGTATACAAAAGGTAACCTATATCGGCGGACTCCGTAAAAGTGACAATTACTTTAGAGGTATTCATTAGATAATAATAAGTAACAATAAGTTAGGTAGATAGGACATAATAACGATACCTTGTCTAGCGGACATCGGAATGAGATTCACCTTTTTACACGAAAACCTTGTAAATAGACTTGACATCCATTTCGTAACTCATACTTAGTTATTCCTTTGGCAATTAAGCCTTCGCGTTGACTACCTACCTACCTAGTCTACTATTCTTAATCTGGATTGACATACTAAGACATTGGGCATGGTAAATGAATTATATTCCAACTCTATTACTATCTATTATCATTTATGCTGTCCGTCTAATGGCAGAAAGACACTCTAAATATAATTGGAAAAGGGGGGTATCATCAACGTCCGCTATACTATATGCGCATAGGAAAATTACCTATTAAAGCAAGTAACAAAACATGAACAGAAACCAAAAGATAACACCTACGCCAGGAGTATAGACATCAGACGAGGTATATAGGGATTGGTCCAATCCCGGTGCTCACTCATTTGTTGTACTGTAACGACATTTTATTCCGGTGGGTGGGAATACGGTAGGTAGGTAATCGGGGCCAGGAAAGGAATGCGTAAACTCTACCCCGTAACGTCAACGGAAGTGCAGGCGAATAATGGAAAAGAGCATATTCTGCAGCACGTGAAGCATGACAGCGACGCAAGTGGGGAGCAATTCGGGCCAGACAGCCAAGTCCATACGGCCCTCGATGTTAGCGTTGACGCCGAAGATGCAGCGGATAAGACCTCTGAGCACGAATCCGGCCGTGAGCTCGCAGGCCCAGGTGACGGCGGACGCGATGAGGGTGAAGTGAAAGTTATACGGCTCGTCGGGATCGTCGAATGCGAAGTATGGGTAGACGTCTGTATTAGGCCCGTAATGCAGGACGAGGATGCTTCCGAGAAAGGTCAACATGCTGACGTTTTCGGCGAGGAATTTGATGAAGACGTTGCGGGTGCAGATTTTCTGGTACGACCCGTAGGACTGGTTTGTCAGGCCTAGCATGGTGAGTGCTCGGTGGTAAGTCTGCGTCATCGTCAGGGGTGTTAGGACGATGAGGAAGCCGGAGGAAAGGCCTTGTAGCCAGATGAATTGTGAAGGGGAACGCAGCCGTGCGTATAGGGCTCGGACATATGTTTGGTATGTGAGCATGAAATATCTACTCAGAAATCAAGTCAGCAAAAAGCTTGCTTACTTGGGAAGTTTGAGCTCAGAGGGTAAATGTTGCCTACAGTTTAAAGACCCAACTCAGGGGGTAACTGCCGACCCTCTCGCCTTCGTTGCCTCCAAGAATCCAACCGGTAAGGAGGTCAAGTAAGTGGACAGTGAGTACCCAACTGTAAACGTACACGATGGTCTCCCAACTGTTATGTGGCAGTGTGCGCAAGTATATCTCGGCATAGGCCTCTCCTATGAGGTACGCGAGTAGACTTATGGTTAGCGCGAGGCAGAACCACACAAAGCGCACGAAGCTGGCGGGCAACCATCTCCGGCGCTGCAGGAACGCGCTAGTCTGGGGCGGTTGATTCTCGGTGGCGATCAGCAAGACGGCAGCGTCAGGGTCAAAGGCCCCTGGACCGAGGCCCCACCGCTGGCCCCGACGGTTGCGGGCCGGATCTCTCGCCGAGCCACCTCCCTCGCCGGTCCACCATGAGCTGGTGAAGATCCGTTGAGTTTCGGAGAGCGAATGTCGCAAGCTGAGATGCCGCTCGTGTGCCATCAGGATGCAGAAGGCAATAGCAACAGGTAAAGCCATGATGATAAACGTCCAGCTGATCCATGCCGTGTTGTGAATCGTCAGAAACCGCGTTTCCGGTATAAAGTAGACCGGGATCGGCACTGCGATAGACAGCACGGCGATCAACGATATGGTCAACGGGAAGCCCAGCATCGACGGCCACCAGTTTAGCGAGTAAAGATTAAACACTTTCGTGATCCACATCAAGGCGGTAAGGTTGTAGAAGCCATAGTATACAAAGAGGAAGAACCAGAAATTCACTTGCACACGGGCTTCTCCGTGACCAGGCGTGCGATGACCTGGAGATGTCGGCGAGCGAGGCGTGTCATCGGATTCGGGTTCGGATGATATAAAAGAGAGCAAGGTGTCGACCGGTCTATACGACGTAGCATGCGAAGCATCTAGCGGGTATTGGGGGAGTGGGATGGCGCACCATGTTACCGCCTAGCGTCGTGAGACTTGTTAGCCCATGTACGGAAAATGGCAGGACAATGTAGGACAATCTCGTGCGAGTCTATGGCCTTGGGTCCTCGTCAAACCCGAGAGCGAATACCTAGTACCGGCAGAATGACTTACAAAAGCAGCAGGCAGGAGTACCAAGACACCCCACCGGCTCCACCAAGTCTCGACCACGCGGCGCACAGCATTATGCCGTGGTGCGATCCAAAGATCCTCGACATTTCGCTTCGTTCTCCGGACAGTTCTTCGCCATATTCTCGTCAAGCCGCTATAGTCGTCCTCGTCCTCACCAGAGCTCCAATCATCTTCGTCTTCCGTCTCGTCTTCCAGCCCCGCTGCGACGAGAGCTCCATATCCGACGTGCACACTTCCTCGTCCGCCTGCTGGGAGCTGACTCAGTCGCCCCTCCACGCCTGGGCGAGATCTCGAAGATTGATGCGGCCACGGCGAAGAGAATATGCTAGACGAATTTGGGGCGGAGCGGGGCGGGACAGCGCGAAAGCGTCCTAATAAGGGGGATGTGGTATCGGCATGGATGCGCGAAATGGCCGGGTTCGTCTCGGTGCCTGGAATAAAGGGGAAGAACTCGGGCATCGTCTAGTCGGCTCGATGCCGCGTGCCTCGATAATTTGTTCCGTCTTTACCGGAGAATTTCGAGGCAGGGTCGTCGCGGGGTCGGATCGAATTTCTCGTGCAAGTTTGTTCGCCAAGTTCAAAACGCTACATATCGAGCAGCCGAAGACTCCTCTTGAGACAGAGAATGGACTGGCAGTCGGCGGTAGGCAGCCTCGGGCGGATTCGAGCGAGTGTGCGGGCCGTCAAACAGAAGAAAGAAAAGGCAGAAAGTCCAAAGTCGGAAAACAAATGCAGCAAATTACAGCCACCAAAAAGAAATGAGCCCGTTTGTCCAGATTCGACTACCTAACTTGGTCTTTTCCTTATCAACATTAAGTATCCTCCTTGAACGAAGAACCGGCACGAGTTGTCTTTTCTAGCCTGATTTCTCTGCCTATTATTATTATTATTATTATTAAACTTGAAATTCAAGCTGCAGCTAGAAAGAAGCTTGACAGGAGCTTGTGATCAATCCTATTAGGTAACTGGTCACACAAGGGGTCCAATGCTACTTCGGCTTGTTTCCGGGACTGGGGGCGTAACCCCACTATAGTAGAGTTGGGGTAAAACGCAGACAACCCCCGCAGACGCGACTGGTGATAACCTGACTCAGACACGAGATCGTCAAGCTACCAAGGTAGTAACAGACAGTGACCTACGGCACTTTGGCGGAGTGGTTAACGCGCGGGCCTGCTAAGCCCGTTCCTTCGGGAGCGAGAGTTCGAATCTCTCAGGTGTCGATTTTTCTTTTTTGCATCTGTTATGGATTTGGTTAGAAGTTCAAGCTTTGAAATGTTTTTTTTGCAAAAAATAAGGGACAAGTGAGGTATAGGTTAGAACAATAAAAAGCAAAAAAAGAAAACCGACACCTGAGAGATTCGAACTCTCGCTCCCGAAGGAACGGGCTTAGCAGGCCCGCGCGTTAACCACTCCGCCAAAGTGCCTTGTTATTTGTTGGTTGGTTGTTGAAAGTGGGCTGCTACTTGACGCCTATATTACTCAGAGCCTTGGACATTGCACGCCTTACTATCATCGGTATCCTGTCACCTGTTCTTCCACTTGACAACAAAGAAAGAGAGAAAGTAACAACTCTAGATAGACTGCCAGTGGGTATATGCGTCCGCCTGGCAACATTTGATAGACAGTCTTGTTCTCTTTAACATACCATCTATACATCGTCCTCATTTGCCCAAGGTGTAAAATACACAATCCCAACGCCGTTCTTAGTATAGCTAGAAAACCGGCGTTCAACACCATCTCCGACTTCCTATCCGGCTCCCGTCGTTTCTTGCCGCTACTTTCAAGAGATATAGGTAGCAACAACAATATGTCATAGATAAGTAGGATTGCAGCCTTTTCTCTCCTGGCATTTACCTTATTGTCATGAAATCCAAGCGCAGGACTTGAATACGTCGGGCTACGGTTGCCAAGGACACACGAGATACCTTACGAGTATACTGTTGGTGTTTTACACCTGCCCTGTTGTAGCAAAATCCTGCCGATGGTCTTAATTTATAGCAAAAGAGAGACACAAGCTACATTCTATGACTTTGTAAGATACCGACCTATTATATACATGCACTTAGTACTTCTTACCTCATAATATTAAAGTATAACAAGACATCCTCTCCTATTGCCTATTAAGCAACCCTTACAAACTCTAGCACAAGCCAGGAGGCCGTCTAGCAAGTTAGACAAAGAACAAAAGTAAAATTATAAACAGACCACAAAATAAAAGACATGATGTGCAAGCTAGATAAATAAATGCACAACAGACAGAAATACTAAAAAGTAAAAATAGAAAAAGTGTCTCTCGAACGGGGAATCGAACCCCGGCCACCTGCGAATTGTCTAGTAATGACAAGCAGGTATCCTGACCACTAGACCATTCAAGACTTGTTATTAACAGAATCAGCATTTCCAATACATATTGTTCGTACTGCTCAAAGCAGTATTGCCTTAGACTGCCTACTCTGAGTATGTATCTACCTCCCCTACTCCAAACCACGTCAGCTTTTTGACGCAGTTGCCTACACCTAGCTAGTACTTTATATATCATGGATGCATGCCTCCGGACCTAGACCTGCTAATCTTGCCTACATCCCTTACCGAGCGAGAATTAATCGGACTTAGTAAGTCCGACTTACGAGTAGGTTATTATCTACGAGTATTTGCTATATGACTAGGTAGGTAAACCGTAGGTAGCCGTGGTGCAAGTAAAAGCACAACAAACAAGTGAGATGCAAGTACCTAGCCGGGGGAGAACCGGGAAAAAAAAATAAGCGATAATACACATAGAACTCTGCCAATCCCCCTTTGAGAGGAACCGGATAGAATCGGTGTTTGCATAATCGTTGCCTTGGTTAAGCGAGAATCTATCTACAACATCCAAATAGGTACCTAAAGCAGTTCCGTAGACAGGTAAGGTAAGGTAAGGTACCTTAGTTAGGATGTAACCTAGGTCAAAGCATCTCCATCCATCTCCTTTCCAAAAAATCATTGGCTAGACTACCTACCTAGTATACATGTTGTTTCTTTATCTTCTAGAAGCCTTCCTATTCAAGAACATTCCGAGGCAAGGAAACTAGGTAGTAGTGAGAATGAGACATAGGGTAGCAGTCTCGGCTGCTGCATACGAGCGTAGCGTTCAGGCAAACGATCAGGTTCAGTTTTGATGAAACTACCTACCAACACCAAGACGGACGCGGGGCGTGGGGGTGTCAATGCTCCCTTATATATGCGATTGATCGATCACATTATAGAAGCGTAGTTACGAGTAAGAATTGCCGGTACATGACATGCCTTTAATACATGTGCTTCATAGTCCTACGTACCAGTGTACCGACGGAGTACGTAAACCAGTGCTAACTACCTAGGTAGTGTGGGGACCTCGATGATGCCCTTACTTGTGCAAATAAGGGCAAAGAGGAAGTATCTAGATATATTTATAATACGGACAGAGACGTAGAGATTGGGTAGGTTAGGTACCCCATATACGAGTACAAAAAAATCAATTGTATTCTTTTGGTCCGTTCTGGCCTGCCTATTTAATATTTATATCCCGAAGAGAGAAAAAACCTTGTCATAATCGTCCGTCTGTTGTGTTATACATGGTAATATAGTTTCGAATACATGTACCGATAAAGTCTTTCAATGACCCCCCAAAAACCCCCCATTCATCTTTCCCCTGCATAACACATACGAAAAGGAGGGGGTGGTAATAAAAAAGTTGGTTGTTGTGCGGCACGCTGCTTGTGGTAAAAAAAAAATCATATCATAAGGATATCACAGATGAATGTTTTATGGACCAAGAAAAGAAGGTGGTATCGTTTTTGGTGTAAGGAATAGATCGATAATGGATGGGACGTGGTGGCATTTTTAGCGCCGCTTGTTCATGGTATTGGGCATAGAGGCGCCACCGTCGTAATCCCAGTGTCGCTTCAGGGCACCGGCCTCGTAGACGCTCGCTACGGATTCTTGCCACATGGCCGGGGTGACAAAGGTCTGGACCGGTGGAGCCGAATACTGTTGTTGTTGTTGTTGGGGAGGTAAATGCGGCTGAGGAGCAGATATGGATGCGTTTGCAATCGCCATATCTTGCGTTGTAGGGACTTCCGGAGCACCTGAGGAAATATTTAGAGAGCTGGACTGCGGTGTCACCGCTGGAGGCTGTGTTGGAAGCGGCGTACCAAACGTAGAGTTCCATTGGCTGTAGTAAATCATTGTTAGCAAGCCGGTCGTAAGACTACCTAGTATATACGGATACACCGTGATATCGACACGGTACACTTACTCAAAGATACGGGAAGGATTCCACGTAGGATGATCTGCTAGAGCCAGTCCGTGAGACAGCGGTGGCTGTGAACTTTGACTACTACCAAGCATAGAAAGTGACTGTATAGAAGGAGAGTCACCCTTGCCGTCCCCGGAGCCAATAGAAACAGGCGTGATGGGATGATAACTAACGTGAGAATGATGTCCCGAATGCACATCCACGTTTGGGTCCAGTGAGTTGGTCCGTAGTGTCGGGGGCTTGAAAGTAGCCGCCCGAGGTGGACTTGACTGTGTGCTGGGATGTGGACTGCCATAAGGGAAGCTTGGCTTCAAGAGAAACGGCTTCCTCGTATCTGCCGAAAACGCTTCCCTTACTGCATCTATCTGCCTTAACATTTCCGGAAGCGGCCAAGAATTCATAGTCTTCTCGAGAATCCGCATGTGGCGGGTGAAATAATCCCGTGAATCGGCATTTATATCCGGATCCGGGGACGTTATAGCGACCTGTTTGTCTATTAGGATTATTAAAAAGGGGGGGGGGGGGGGGGGGGGGGTTGACGCACAAGTTGGGGAACGGTGCAAGATATAAAACCATTGTTGGTAATGCTGTGGCCGGTTTGCTAAAAATGGAGGCCAC
>MU401714.1:32905-46151 GCA_022579005.1 Poronia punctata
CGCCGCCCCGCCGCCCCCCCCCGCCCCCGCCCCCCCCCCCCCCCGCCCCCCGCCCCGCCCCCCCCCCCCCCCCCCCCCGCCCCCCCCCCCCCCCCCCCCATGACGCACAAGATGGAGCACGATGCAAGAGAGAACACCATAGATGGTAAAGCTGATGCCTCTTTGCATACACTGGAGTCCACTTAGGCCAAAAGATTGAAGCATAGACTCTTGTAGCCGACACAAAGCTTTTGCCGAGGAATAGCAAATCATCATGTGTTGTTTCCACTGTCCATCGACGCCCATAGGTTCCAAGAAAGTAAGCTGTGGCCGGTGAAGCAAGATGGTCGCTAGATGGTAGTATGAGTGCACGTTTCCCACGAAGTGTGACGGGACCCATGGCGGAGATCCATCAGACGGAAACGTAATTCTCATCTCAGGCGGCAGTTCGTTCAACCAAGCCCGAAGTTGGGGGTTGAGCTGGACGAACTCGGGATCGAGCCCCCAATCCTTCTTGTTTTTCACCTTGGCATACGTCGTGTTCATCTTGTGTATCATCCGTACGATCCTAGCAAAGAATATGAAATACCGTGAGATCTGGTATTCGTCCTCGTCCACGCCGGGTATGGGCTGCGGGACACTAAAGTCTAAAGAATCGAGCTCGACCGATAAATCATTCCGTCCTGGAATCCCGTGTTAGACATATGCCCGTGACGAGGATGTCACCTCGAAAACAAAAAACAAAACACCATGAGGAATGCTTACCTTGGGGTGCCGCTATCATAGTCTCACAAATGAATATGGTCTGCCATACTCGGGTTTTTGTGAGGCAATCAGCAGGTGTCGAACCACACGGCTTCCCGGCCTTGTGGTTTTGGAAATGTTCGTCCAGTCCAAGATCCCGCGCCATGGCTACGCAGTGGACAATAGACATCCATGACCGATAATAGTAACCCCTTTTCGGTACAGCTTCACGGGCCTTGAGGATGATAAGAAGTGCTTGGAGGGTGCTTAACCGGGGAACGTCCATAAAAGAATCGGCATGCTCTAGACCCGAAATCAGTCTCGTGTGATCTATGAAACGGCCCAGGTCTGCGATTATAAGACTTACTAGATGCGAGAGCCATCCATTGCTGCCCTTGAGCGGGCTCGTCAGTAAGTCGTTCCGCGACGGAAAAGATTGCTTCTAACAACAAAGGAGATATCGAGTCGCGGTTCGTGTGCCATTGACGATATAATTGTGCTTTATTGAGGACGGGGACATATGGGTGTACATGCGCGAAGTAGACATCGAAATAATTCAGAATAGTCTCCTCTTCAGGCATTAGCTCCGGCGGTATCCTTATTTTTGACCCCGGTCCCGTATGCACGGGCGGCAACGAATTCTTGTAGTCGTCACCCTCTTCGATAGCGGGCTCCTCTTCTTGGCCCGAGGCTAATGCTTGCTTATTATTCAAATAAGGCGCTTCCCCCGACAGTTAGTTTTGCTGTCCTTGTCATCTATAAAAAAGGGGGAAGAAACCCCGACTCACCAGTGCCCCTTTCATCCAATTTTAACGGTCCCAGGAGATCTGCCAGATCATGACTGTACTGTTCCGTATTATATGACTCGGGAGACGACACGGAGGGAGGAGGCGGCAACTCCTGCAATGGCGGAGTCGGGAAGACACCGGTAGGCGGATAGGACTGGTCCATTACACCTACAGGAGGGTGTACAGATGTATAATGTATATGCTGCTGCTGCTGTTGCTGCTGCTGCTGTACCGAAGACGGGTCGCCGTATGACGTTAGTGGATATACTGGATGATGACTGGGGTAGGAGCCCGCATGCGACGTATACATGGCCGACTTTGGGTGACCGCCCGACATCATATGGTGCTGAGGCGCGGATTGTTGCATGGCCATCATCCTAAAATTCTCCTGTCCGGCCTCGTACTCGGCCCTCGACGGCTCGTACCCTTGCGTCTCATCCGGAGATCCCTCATATTGGGAGTTGGGACGCACGCAGTGAAGCTTTAGACGGATACAAGCTGAACACGGCCATGTGTTTGTCGTCGCGGCGTCGCATTTTATTTTCCTCCTGCGACAGCCCTCACAAGCTCTCATGACTATAAAAATAGCGGCGATGCGTCAGCCATTACGAGCGTAAAAACGGACTCAACAAAATCAAAGGACAAGATGGGGAGAGTAGCAACAGCGCAAAAGGAAGCTAGACGGTTTCGTCACCGTACCCTTTAACCTCTTGTGACGGTTGTGTTCATCCACAAAAACATAATCTAGAACATGATTATTAGAGGAACCATTCTACTACTGTCGGGGTCATGGCGGGTAGCGAACTCTTCTGCTCTCTTTGAGGTTGATATGGTGGCGGGAATGAAAACGAGTTCACATGCGCGCTCTGCGGCAGCAGCGGGCGCGACGTTGCTGGATCGTTCGACGACATGGTTGGTTGGCCGACCGTGTACGGCCTTCGCGTTCTCGTCGCAACGTTTCGAAAATGTAGTCATTCAAGCGCGCTTTCGTGTGGAATAAAGCGGCCGCGGGTGACGAGACCTCGGGAGTTGTCGATCGATATTGTCGCCGGTATTATTGCTATTAGGTATGTTGACTTATCGCTGGTGTCGTCGGGGACGTTGAAGCTATCGCCTGCGTAGTCAAATAAAAGTCTCCGAATTGTTCCGAGTTGTTGGGTCTTTTGAAACGTCTAAATATTATGGTTGTAATTGCGATCGTGGGTTGCGCAGCCGTGGCTTGTGTGGCCTTCCAAATCTCTACCCAATACAACCGGCAAATCGAACGTTGTCTGTCGCACGTATTTCACCTAGTCTAGTTGTAATTCTAAACTTGGAGTTGTAATCGTAAGCGTCGTCTCAGGAATCCAGGGTTTCAGTCTTGGGCTTTGCGCGCGCGCGCCTCGAAGCAAATATCCAGCTCTCTCCACTTCCGTCTTTCAGACCAAAAGAAGCTTCTTCTTCTCCCCCCTTCCGTTCGCGTGATATGGTGCTTGTAACCGTCCGGTTATACCAAGGTAAAAAGTAAAAACAAGCGAATAGATTGCGACAAATGACAAGGAACAGGCTGGAAAATCGAGTGTCCGAGAGTCTTGTCTACCTGTACAATCTCATTTGTACCGGCGCCAGGGAAGACCCGGCTTTCGGGGTTTTGGCTAGGTGAGGGGACAGGTCCTGATTATCAAGGCATTTCGTTCTGTGTGGGGGTGGGCAGATAGAGACGACAGGCACCTAAACGTCCTAGAGCTAAAGCTTATGTACATAATAGGTTCAAGTTGGTAGCGTACCTAAGTAGCCTAACATTTGGAAGGGTTCACCAAGCAATTAGCCTACATATTTACCACGAACCTGTTTTAAATAACCTATTTGGGGAAAGTCAACTGCCCTAAATACATTAGTTGGGCTTTAATTCAAAGCCCTGTCCATGCCTAGAGGTTTAGTTGCTTATTACTGTAGGTACGCAGGAACAATGTCAAGATGGGGTTGAAAGGCGGAACTGGGGGAAGAGGAAGAAAGAAGAGTGGGGGTATTGGCCCTACCTGTCTATGTAGCCTTGGGTAGAAAGATGGCAATATTCTTCAAGTTTTTTTCCCCTTCTCTTTACAATGGTACAATAAGGTGGTATAGGTATATACTTGAATTATTTGCTCACGTGGTGGCTTTGAAATACCTAGAACGTGTGGAATATGTGCCATAGGCAAAAGCATTACCCACATGCCACCTACGAGTAGATACAGCTCTGATGGGTTGCAGCATGATGTAACCTTTAGCCCTGTAGGTCACAATTGTTAGGATCGGATTTACAATTTTCCAATTCTAAAAGCTCCGATTACTTGACCTTTCCATTTTTATCTGTTAGACCTACCTATGAATCCTATGATTCAGGGAGTAACCCCCTTAATAGGTAACTTTTATACTACAGTTATAAACCTTAAATCTCTAGTGTTTATATTAAAATAAGAGGAATTAAATAGATTAATTTGTATAAAATAAAATTACCTTTTTTGTTACTTTTAAGATCTAAATACCTTAGTATAAGCTTATATTTTTTTTTAGTGTTCTTAGTAAGGCACTAAGATGCTTTAAAAATAAAAAAAACTGTTTATTACGCAAGGTTGTTAATACTTTTAAAAGCTATATTAGCTATTATATTATTGTAAAAAGCTATATTAGCCTTTTAAATTATTATATTAAAAAGCTATATTAGCTTTTAAATTATATTAAAAAGCTATATTAGCTTTTAAACCTGTTATAAAAAGCTATATTAGCCTTATTTAAAAATTAAAAAAAGCTATATTAGCTATTTTAAAAATTTACTATATTAGTAAACTTATTAGTTTATTATTTAAATATATTAATTATATTATTATACTACCTAACTTAAAAACACCTTATACTTGTTATATAAAAAGGTTAACTTAAGGTATTATTATATTTATTTAATTTGTTATTTAAAAAAGCAAAAAATTTTAATAAAAAGCTATTACTTATTAATTTAAGATATAAATATTTAAACTTTTTATACGTTAAAAAACTTGTTATATAGTTACTTTTAACTTGTTTAATTTAAATTTTGCTATTTAATATAAAAAAAAACAAAGTTATATTATTAAAAGCTAAATAGCTATATTTAAATTTAGCTAATTATAGTTAGTTTACTAAAAAAGCATTTGTAATATAATAAATTTAAAGGGTTTAATAAAAGTTCTATAAAGTAAAAGCTTTTAACTTATATTTAAATATAGTAAAAGTAATAAATATATTTTATAAAAAAGCTGCTGCTACTTTTATTAATAGTTAAATTAACTTATAAGCAATTATAGCTAAAGCTAAAAGCTAAAAAGCATTGTTAAAAGATCTCTTAGCTTTTAAATAAGCTTTTTAAAATAAGTTTTTAGCTAAGTTAAAAAATAAAAACGCTATTTAACTTATAAATAACTTGCAAAAGCTTTATTAAAAAAATAAAAACTTAGTTTTATATTATAACTAAACTATTATATTGCTAAAAAAAATAAAAAGCTAAAATGCTTTTATTACTATATTTTTTATTTAATTATTAGTATTTAAGCAATTTACTTTAAAATTAGTTATTAAAGCGTTTATTAATAAGATTTAAAATAAAGATTTTAAACTAAAAGCTATAAATAAAAAAGCTTGCAATGCTTGTTTACTAAAAAATTTCTAGGATGTAGTAAAAAGTGTAGCTTGTATGCTTAAAACTAAAAAATAGTTTTAAAAAAAAAAGGCTAAAAAGCTTAAGATTTAAATAATAAAAAAAATAATAGCTGTAAATGCTAGGATAAACGTAAATAAAGCAATTTAAAAAGCTTATTTAATTTTTAATATTATTTTATTATTAAGCTTTTATATATACTTAAAAAGATTTTTAAAATTTAAATTTAAAAAACTTAAAATTTTTTAAAAAACTTAATTAGAGCTTAATATATTAACTTAGCAAAATTTTTAACTTACTTATAAAAAAAGCTTTTAAAAATTAGGATATAAAGTAGTAAGGTAGCAAACAGCACTTATTATTAAAACAAACCTATTAAAGCTCTTACTATAAAAAAACTTAAAAAATCTATTAGTAAATAAAAAAAAAAAAGTTATAAAAAGTATTAAAGTTTGCTTTTATTATAAAAAACTAAGTTATATTAAACTAAATTATACTATACTTAAAGCATTTACTTTAAAACTATAAAAATAAGTATAGTTAAAAGCTTTAATAGTTTTTTATAAAGGAGCAAAAAGAATAAAAGTTAATAGTGCTAAGCTTGTTTCTTTTTTAGCTACGTTATATTATCTTATAATACTTTAAAAAATAGCTTAAAAAAATAATAACAATTTGTTAAATAAAAGATCTTAGCATTATATTACTATAAGCTTATTAAGCTATATACTTAAAAGATTTAAGTTTAAAAGATTTAAGTTTAAAGCATTTAAATTTAAAAAATTTAAAAATAAAAAGAAATTAGAAAATTATAAGCAAAAAGATAAGCTAAAAGCTTAAATATGCTTATTATAAAGCATGCTTACAAAAGTATTTAAAAAACTTTTAAAGCAAAGACGTAATAAGGAAAGATTAATTTTTATTAAGTTACTTTTAAATAAGAAAAAAAGTAAAAAATATAAAAAAAATAAAAAGCAAAAAGCTTTTTATTATACTAAGAAGATTTATAGTAAGCTAGAAAAAAGACTTTTTAATTATAAAAAGCTAGCTAATTAGATTTAAGTTAAAATAAGTTTAATAGATTTGTTTTAAGTTAGTTTTAATGCTTTTTTGGCTATAAAGTATATAGCTACCTAAATTACTATAAAAGCTTAGAAAAAAGCTAAATTAATAGCTTAAACTAAGAAATTAATGTATTTAAACTTAAATTTAGCTTTAATATACTTAGCTACTGCTGCTTAAAAAGTTACTTTAATTTTTTGTTATAAAAAAAATAGAGAATAATTAACTAAATTGCTGCTAAAAAATTTTGCTTAAACTAACTAAGAATTTAATATTAATATTATATTTTAAAAAAAAGTAAAAAAGCTAAGTTTTAAAGCTTTTAAGCTTTTAAATTTAAAATTTAATTAGCTTTTTATTTAAATATTAAGTAAAAACTTAGCAAAGGTAATATACTACATTATTATAACACTAAGCATTAAAAAAGTATAGCATACTATATAAGCTATTATTAAAGCTTTTATAATAAGTTATAAAATAAATAATAAAATTTATATAATTTTAAGACTTTTATAGTTATAAAACGTAGCTATAGTAATTAATATACGCTTAAATATTTTAAGTATAAAAAACAAAAGTTAAAAAAACTTTTATATAAAAATTAAAAAACTTATAATAATTTAGTTTAAAAGTTATAAACTATTTTTGTTACTAAATAAACCTTTTATTAAACTAAACTTAAAAGCAGCTTTAAAAAAGCTAAACAAATTAAAAACAAAGAATTTAAATAAATTTAAAAGCTTTAATAGTTTTTAAAGTAAAAATAAAAAAAATTTAAAAGCTTTAAATAATTTATTAGAAAACTAAATAAGCTATTATAACTATACTATTAAGTTGTTTTAAACTGCTAAGTTATTAAATTTAAAATAAATAAGGTTATAAAAATTAAAACAAGCTTATTAATTAAGCTTTATACTATGCTTTTAAAAATATATTACCTAATAAATTCTTTTAAATTTATATTTTATTTTTATAAGTAAACTATATATTATAAACTTAGGTTAAATATATATAGTGCTAGGAAAGCTGTATATTATACCTTAAAATTAATATTAATAATTTTTAATATAAAAAATTTAGTACTTAGTTAATACGTTACTTTAAAAAAAAAAAAAGTATGCACAAGATTATTAAAATTTGCTAAAAGCTTTTTAAAAGTAATAGTACTATTTTTTACTTAAAAAAAACCTATTTGCTAAGCTATAGTAACTATTAAAAAGGTTTTCTTATTAAAAGTAAAAGCTTAGTTTAAAAAATTTAAAATTTATTTAAGTCTATTAGTGCTAAATAATTTTTAAAAGAATATTATAAGGACTTTTTATATATACTAAAATCTTAATGCTTTTAGCATTATAAACATATAAGCAACTAATTTATATAAATACTATATAAGGCTTAAAAAAAAAGTAAAGCTATAAAATAAATTTAAATAAAAAATATAAACCTAACCTTAAAAATATTAAATAAATAAATTAGTATAAAAAAAAATTAATGCTAGTATATATAAATTAACTATTGCTATAAACAAAAAGCTTTTATTATAAAAATCCTAGCTTATAATAGTTATAAAAAATTGCATATTTGTTAACTTAAACTTATAAAAAAAGCAATATATTATTTTTAACTACTGAAATGTAAATAAAAATCTGTTAAAAATTAATATACTACTTATTGCTAAGATTTATAATTACTTAAGCAATTTAGCAGCTAGAAGTTTTTTTAAATTTAATTTAAAAAACGCGTTTTAAGTAATTTTTATATATTTACTTTATAAACATATATTTGCTTTTTCCGTTTTAGAATTTTTGTAAATATAACTAACTAAAATGCTATAAAGCTTGCAAACGTTTGCTTTTTTTTTAACTAAGCTTATAAAAATTATATTAAGCTTTATTTTATTTTTAGATTTTAAAAGTTTATTGCTATAACTATATAGTTTAGAAAATATAGTACTTATATTTTTTTATATAAATAATATATTTTTATTTTATAAAGATTTTTAAGTATAATAAAAATTTATTAAGCTTAATTTTTTGCTAAAGATAGCATAAGCTATATTAAAATTATTTTTTAAAAAGATCTACTTTAAATATATTAAAATAGTAGCATTAAAAGTGCTTTATTATATTTATAAAAGCTTATAAGTAATACTAAAAAAAAGTAAAAAATTTTAAATATAGCTAGTACTAATAAATTAAATAGCTATAAAATTATTTTTAAAAGCTATTAGCTATACTTGTAAATAAATTAAAAATTTTGCTAAAATTGCAAGACTATTAACTAGATTAACTAGATTTATTAAGTAGCAATAAAACTATATAAAAGCTTTAGCTTTTAACCTATTAAAAACGCAATTTTTAGCTATTATAAAAACATATAGACATATTTATAATAAGGAAGTAAAGGCATTTACTAATGCTTTAAAATATAGTAGCAGATTTTTTATTATATAAACTTAAAATAAAATTAATATTTTTTTAATATATAATAGTTTTTTATTTATAAAAACTTAAAAAAACTATAAAATATATAAACGTAAGCTTTTAGTTATTATAAAGCTTTTATATTATTATATTTAATACTTTATTATACTACTTAAAAAATAGTTAGTTATATATACTAATTACTTATTGCTTAGCTTTTTTATTAACTTAATATATTATAAAAGTATTTATGCTAAATAAGCTAATAAGCTTAAATAGTTAAACGTTTAAATTTAATATATTTTTAAAAAAAAAATAAAGCTACAAATACTTTATTAAAAATAATATTTAAAAAAGATAACTATAATTTTAATATTTTAAAAAAGCTTAGCAAATTAAATAACTATAGTAAATAAATCTAGAAAAATAGTAAAAAAAGGTATGAAAATATCTTGTTAAAGCTTTTAAAAAAAAAGGCAAAAGTTTTAATTAAAGCTAACTATTAAGCTACTAAATAAGTAAACTTAAAATTATATTTTTATACTATATAAAACTAGTTTAATAAATTAAATAAATTCTAGTTACTAAGTAACTTAATATTAAGTTTTAAAAATCTTATATATAATTTAAAGTATAAAGCTAAATTATAGTATTTAAATATTTGCAAGCTTTTAAAAAAAGAATATTGTAATCTATTAAACAAAATAAAAAAAAAAGTATTACTTAAACAAGCATAAGATTATTAAATTTATAAAAATTAGCTTAAGCATTAATAGCAAAAAATGTAAAAGTTATATATATATTAAAATAAAGTAATAAAAGCTTTTAAGCAAGCTTATAATAATTTAAGTTATTTTTTAGTAGTAATAATGCTTTAAAAAATAAGCAAATTAGTATACTAGCTAACTATAATAAAAAATATATAAAATTATTACTTAGAATATATGCGCTATACTAAATATAAGCTAGCTATATTAAAAGCTTTTAATTTTTTTATTATAGTAATAGCACTATTTTAAATTATTATTATAAATTTTATTAAACTATTTTTAAAAATATTTAAAAAATATTGTTATTATTTACTATTAGTAAATTATTTTAGCTGTTTTGCTTAAGCTATACTTATAAAAAACTATAAAAAAAGTTTAGCAAAAACTAAAATTGCAAAATAAAAATATTTTATTAGCGTTACTTTATTAAAAGTATATACAAATTTTAAAAAAGCTTTTATTTTAAAAAAATTTAGTTATATACTTTAAAAAATAAGCACTAAGCTTATTAATTTACTTTTAAAATCTTATAAATTTGTTAAAATAATAAAAGCATATATAAAAATTTTTTAATAAGTATTTAAAAAAATTACTTTTATAAACATAATATAAGCTAACTAATTACTAAAAGCAATCTTATATTATAATAGTAAACTAATAATATTAATTAGATTATTACTAGTTAAAATATTATATAAAGTTATACTTTATAAGTTATTAAAATTAAAGTTTTTATTAGCTAATTAAGCTATTTTAAAAACTTTACTAGCTTTTAAAAATTTTAACTTACTAATAAAAAATAAGCTTATATTATTATAAGCAAAGCTTATAACTAAAATATAAGCAAATTAAAAAAGCATTTTAAAAAGCATGTTAATTAAACATAAATTTAAAAAATATTAGCATAATATAAAAGTTCTAAAAATTTAGCTTAAAGATTTTATAATATTGTTATAAAAAAAAAAGCTATAAAAGCTAACTTTATAATAAAAAGGTCCGTTTATTATTAAAAAGCATTTTAGTAAGCTATTATTTAAATTAATTAACTTAAATAAATTACTAACATTTTTATATAACTATTATAAAAACTTATTAAAAGTTTTTAAACTATAAAAAAAATATTTGCATTAAAAAAATAACCTAGTATTGCCTATAAAAACAAGTATACACATTTGTTAACTATTTAATTAAGCTTAACCCTTTACATTTACTACTTATTGCTTTATTTAACAAGCTTATAATAACTTTATCCTTTAACTGCAAAGCGCAAACTTCTTTATTTTTATTTATTTGTTAAAATTAAATTTATAATTTTCCAATTTTAAAAGCTTCAATTATTTAACTTTTCTATTTTTATTTATTAGACCTACCTATAAATCTTATAATTTAAAGAGTAACCCCCTTAATAGGTAACTTCTATACTATAGTTATAAACCTTAAATCCCTAGTGTTTACATTAAAATAAAGGAAATTAAATAAATTAATCCGTACAGAATAAAATCACCTTTTTCGTCACTTTTAAGATCTAAATACCCTGGTGCAAGCTCATATCCTTCTTTACAATATCAGTTAAAAACAGCACATCATCCAACATTAAAAACCGTCAAATATTACAAGAAACAAATACTTGCGTAATATGCCCCTTGTATGTGTGTACAAGTACATAATGTTAGTAGCTACTAGGTTGCTGCTCTTGATTGATGGTTTACATGTAGTTGTTGGCTTGCCAGGCATCCAACAGCAGAAGTTCAATTAGAAAGTTGCTGTTTTTCAAGACCACAACATGTTTTGTCAACAAGGGACCATATGAGTAGGAACCCGACTATATCATATGTGGACGTGGAAGATCGCCATGCCTGTCTAACTTAGCGTGCTTGGTCAGTATTTCCTTTTATCCGATGCATCGTCTCTAAGCATGAGTATATGGGTGTAGAAAGAGAAGCATGTGTACATAACTACTGACCGTTTGGTGCCTCTCCTAAGGTTTGGGGGCGGTAGGAGGCGGAAGATGCAAACACAGGTAGGACTGCCAATTAATTCCCTTTCTTTTCTTTTTTGTGACAAAAGCTTCTAGAATCCTGGGTGAAACTTGTATTACAGTCCATTCTTGACAGGTTATCATGTGGTATGCCTTGGCAAGGCACAGGACATAAGTCAACCACCCCCCTTACGAATCACCCCAGTCACGAATCACGTTTTCCTATACAAAATCACCAATTCAGCCCCTTGCAAAATCACTCAATAAACCAGGTATAAACCTTAAACTTGAGAATTAGATTAATTACATAAATAGAAATATAATAAAAGTAGGTTTTTATTTTTCCTATTTTTATTTAAAGAGATATTAAGGCATAAAGTTTAAGTTGTTAAAAGTACATTAATTTACTATATAATGTGCACTTAAAATTAAGTACCTCTGTTTTTTAAAAATAAAAGCTTAACTAAACTAGCTATTAACTTAAACTCTTTTAAATAAAATAATATAAAAATTAATAAACTAAACTTTAAAATATTATATAAATATATTAAATATTAGTGCTTATAGCTTAATTTTTATTTTTTTTATTAAAATTTTATAAGGGCTTAAATTTCTTTAGCTATAAATTAGCTTAACTATAATATATTTACTAAATATTTTATATTTATATTAATTAATTTTAAAAAAATTTTATATTTAAAACTTTAGCTTAATAGCTAGTCTAGTTAAGCTTTTATTTTAAAAAAACCAAGGTACTTAAATTTTAGTATATATTATATAGTAAATTAATATACTTTTAACCTTTAAAGGTTTACCTTTTAATATTTCCTTAAATAAAAATGCTAAAAATAAAAACCTAACTTGGTTTTATTGTATTTTATATAAATAACATAAATCTAAAAGTATAGCTTTATGGCTATTTTATTAAGTGATTTTGCAAGGGGCTGGATTAGTAATTTTGTATAGGAAAACGTGATTTGTAACTAGGGTGATTTGTAAGGGGGGTGGTTGACTTACCTAAAATCTCTCGTTATTGTTTAAATACCTACTTACCTACCAGACTCCGGTGTCCAACGGTGTCCAAGACACTACTTACTCATACACAATACAACTTAGTATTTAGTAGGTACAGGCATATAAACAGCTATTTTAAGATAAGAAATATTTTATTATAAATATTACTATAGTTGTTATACAGGACGTTTAGGTAATAAAACCTAGCTAATCAGAAGGCTATAAGTGTTAGAGACAGCCCTTTTAAATAAAAGGGTTAAATAGGATTAACTTGTTAGTTTTATATTGTATGCACTTATAAATATAAGGTGCAAACTTCCTTTATATAAAGGAAATAAGGACTGCTAATCTTTAGCTAGGAATAAAAATAAATAAACTTATATTTTTTTAAAAGCTTAAAAAAGGACTTTTTTTTTATAAACCCTTTTAGCTTATATAAAATTATTAAATTAAATTAAAGCTATTTTTACTTTTAAGTTGCTATATTAAGCTTTTTATTATAAATAATTTTATATTTTTTAAAAAAAAGAACTTTAACCTACTTAGCTTAAGTTATAAAACTTTAGTTTTTTAATTTTATATATTATTTATATTTTTAAAATTTTTTATTAAAACTATTGCTAATAACGCCTTTTTTTTTTTAACTTTAATTACTAGTAGTAACTATTTTTATAACTAAGCTTTTTAGCTTTTAGTTGCTATACTAGTTATATAAGCACAGTTTTTTAATAAAAAAATTTTTTTTTTAAAAAACTTTAAATTTAAAAACTTTAATAAATTAAAATTTAAAAAATTATTTAATAATAGCTTAAATAAATTTTTATTTAAAAACAACGCTA
>MU401715.1:0-46037 GCA_022579005.1 Poronia punctata
ATTTTTATATTTTTATATTTTTATATTTTTATATTTTTATATTTTTATATTTTTATATTTTTATATTTTTATATTTTTATATTTTTATATTTTTATATTTTTATATTTTTATATTTTTATATTTTTATATTTTTATATTTTTATATTTTTATATTTTTATATTTTTATATTTTTATATTTTTATATTTTTATATTTTTAAGTTATAATATAATATTTATTATAAGTATTTAAATTAAACACTAGGTATACTTAATAACTACTAAGTAAATAACTAGCAATAATATAAATAACCTTAATAAACTTAATATTTAAAAAAGCAATAAAAGTTAAAACATTTAGCTAATAGTTAACGTAAATTTATAAGTAGCTAAAAAAAACCGCTATAAAAAATAATAAAAACTAATAAATAATTTACTAATAAATTAAAAAACTTAAAATAAACAGGGCTACTTATTAAAATAGTTAATTAGCAACTAAATAATAACTTATAAAAAATTAAAAATTAAAAACCACTTTTTTACTTTAAATTATATTTATATAATAGCTTTTATAATAAAGGCCTTTATTATAAAAGTGTATATAAAAGATTAAAAAACTAAAAAATTACCTTTTAAAGTAAATTTTAAATATAATAAATTAAATTATATAGTTATTTTTACTACTTTTTATATAAAAAAGCTTTAATATAAAAATAAGATTAAAGCAAAGCTAAGTATTATATATACCTCTTTTTAAAAGAATGTTTTTTAAATATATAAAGATTTTTTTCCTTTTATTAAAAACTGACTTATAAAGTATTTATTTTACTTTAAATAAAATTTATATAAAAGTTACTTTATTAAAAATAACCTAAAAATATTTAATATAAAAATTTTAAATTTAATAAGTTTATATAATAATTTAATATATTTATTTTATATTTAAAAAGTGTAAATTTACTAACCTTTTTAAATTTAATAAGTTTATATAATAATTTAATATATTTATTTTATATTATTAAAGTTTTACTTAGTTTAATTTATATTTATATAAAAAAAAAGTTAAAAAGTAAAAAGTATAGTTTAAGTTTATATTGACTTAGTTAAGGTTTGTAGTATAATTAATAAAATGTACCTAATTTATTAAAAATGTAGGTTGCCAAGGGACCTAATTGCACGTGGACCCTAGACCTGCAGCACCTGCGAGGTGTACACCTTACCTCAAAAGCCCTCGTATATCTCAGTACTTCTAACATATTGCAAAGCTACCGTTAAAACAGAGAGTAATAAGGTACAAACACCAGTGCCAGGAACCAAAGGCGCCATAGTAACAGATGTCGCTACCCTGTTGGGAATCGTAGACCACCAGCTTACCTAATTATAACTGCACCATGACCCAAGAATCGCGCTTCACATTGCAAAATAAGACAACGCAAGAGCGCCTCACCAATACGACGGTTGGCCTGGTGGCTTTGTCTGATTTTCGAAAACGCCGTGCCGAGGTTCTAGAACAACAGGTGCGCGAAGCGCGTGACGCCGCCGTTGCCGGTTCTCCGACACCAACATCGACATCGACACCAGACCATTCGTTGCCCAGCACCCCCGATAACGCAAGCGATCCGACTGCCCAGCCGAAGAAAAAGAAGAAGCGGAAAACAACCGGGGCCAAGTTGTCGTTTGGCGACCCAGAAGATGAAAACGAGGAAGAGGGGGGGATAGATACAGCCGCTAGCGGGGGCCCACCAGCAGGGGAATACCAAGCACGCGAGAAGTTCAAGAACAAAGTCAAGATCAACTCCTCCGTCACAGTCGTTCCACGTCCTGTCACTAAGTCGGCGTTGCGCCGTGAAGCTGCCGAGAGAGAAGCCCTGCGACGGCAATTCCTGGCGCGGCAGGAAAGAGTGAAAGCCACAGAAATCGCCGTACCATTTGTCTTCTATGACGGATCCAACATCCCCGGGGGCATGGTGCGGGTCAAGAAAGGAGACTTTGTGTGGCAATTCTTGGACAAAAGCAGGAAAGTTGGGGCCGACCTGGCCGTGGGCGAGAAGGAGAAGTCGCATGCTAGGCGGGAATGGGCACGAGTGGGCGTTGATGACCTGATGATGGTGCGAGGAAATGTCATCATCCCCCATGTGAGTCCAAAACCTACGCCTACATCTACCCTATACGCATAATGTGCATACAAAGCGCCGACTAGGGAACGAAGAGTTGAGTGGCTAACCAAATCAATAGCATTATGAGTTTTTATTTTTCATCATGAATAAAACTCTTGGGCCTAATGGGACTATCCTTTTCAACTACGATGCTGAAGTAACCCTACCGTTACCGGATGAGGAAGCCATAGGTGGCAACTGTCAACCGCGGTCGCCTACCACGATGTCGTCCGCTGTTACACAGGCCCCTATCGAATCACTAGAAGGTGCATCGGATGACCCTGTCCTGACCAAGGTTGTGGATCGAAGATGGTATGAGAGGAATAAGCACATCTACCCTGCCAGCACTTGGCAAGATTTCGACCCAGAGAAGGATTACCAGAGCGAAATTCGGCGTGATCCCGGTGGCAATACATTCTTCTATGCGTGAAAAGCTGCGAGCTCATCATGGTCTAGATGCTTTGGTTGACGGGGTTTGGACAAGATTGGGAAATCATCCATCCCAGAACCTTATGAACGGACGCTTTGGGGTTTTACCCGATTGAGCTAGAGATGATGCTGCAGGGCTTGCAACCTGTCCCTGCTATTCGAGCTCTTCGAACCTTCATCTATTCGCACACCAGGTCCACAACATAAACCCAGCCAGGCCTATTATACACCAACCCGGCCAAAATATGAGCAGAAACAGGCTGTTGCCGCCGGTACCGAGTATGAGGGTGTAGAACTCAAATTCGAGCTTCTTCCTCAACCGCCGCGCCTGCGTGGTGTTCCATAGCGTCTGCACCGTCCACGTATAGGACTGGACAATGTGGTTTAGTGTCCTCATGGCTAGCCGAAATAGATAGATAGGAGCAAAATAGCCCAGGTACAGAAGCACCGAAGGAAATCGACGGATATCAAAGGTCAGTGACATCGGTACCCGTCGGAGAAGCAGCGGGCCGTGACTAGCAATCGCAGGGGAGGCTCTAGGCTAACCGACAGTCTGGACGTCTGTAGAGGCTTCTGGGCCGGAGACTTCTTCGTGCGAGTGTTGATGACAGCGGCGTTCGCCAAGGCCAAGGACATTGTTTGAACTAGGCACATCAAATCCCAGTTCCAGCCTCCCCGTGGAGTGGATATTGATGGGCGGACTGACCTAGGTAGTAGTGGCTAGGGTCGTTGTGCGTCGCTGGTTGTCTAAGTTCGAAGGGGGGGGCGTGTTATATTAGCAAGAACTGTTTGCTTGGAAAGCTCTTAGGGCTAGGCATTAGTTCAGGTATAGAAGACGGCGGGAAAGTGGCGGGCGAGCTAAGAACCAGAGACGTTACGGATCTTGAATCATCGGATTTGTGCTGTAAAATAGTCAACATCTCAGGGTTTAAATATTTCTGTCCATACTGCCCAAGTGGAACAGCCAGGAAACCCACCGAATTTGATCCAGGACCACTTTGGCCCACCCCGACGATTGATGTACACGTATTTGGTACTGCCCATTATATACAGCTAACCGCGCTACTGTCCAACGGCGAAACTCGTGAAGCTTGTTACTCCACTAAGATGCGATCGCATGATCGCTCAACAGGGTACCGGTAGCCACGGGCCTTTGGAATACACTCAGCAAAATGACTAGCCAGATAGATGATTTACTCTTCTCGTAGTATGCATGTTGCTCTCTCTTCTTCTGTCTGGTTCAGGTATTGGTGTTGATGCTGGGAGCACCTAGTTCACATAACCCACAACTGTCTTTGTCTCGGCTCTCACCTACGGAAGGGTTCCGGGTTGGGCATCTTTGTTTGACGTGTAAAGAAACGTATGCATAATTTCTAACCTATGATATAGGTATTAGATTTGTTCTATCAATGTCTTTACGGGGAGTTACTAGTAGGGCTGGGTGCTAATTGATAAGGTTGGTAACATTAGGTACAGTTTACACCCAGCTGGATATTTTTCCGTCTCTCTTGTAAGTCGTCGGAGCGGCACTTGCCGTCTGTTCCCCTAGGTACTTTACCCCCGCAGCAGCATTTTTCCTAACCTTAGATCCTGCTAAGGCATTATAAAACAAGCTATAAAACTCTAGAGCGCTCCTCTTTTATATACAGGATAGCAGTATGACTTGCCTACATTAATCATTGGCTAGTAAGTGCAAGGCAAGCTAAGAAGGGGTTAATAACTTAATTTTACACGGGGGAGGCTAGCTAGGTACCTATTTTCCTTTACCCCCTAACAAGTCTATTGTTATTCTCTAATGTGCTACCATTAGGTAGGTACTATGTAGGGACGAACACGTACCAAGGCAAGCTCAGCGGTTGCCTTTCTGCTCTAACAATACCTTGTGAATTACCGCAATGCTAATCAAAATCACGTAAGCAAGTTCAGTTGGATAAAATTATTCTTTCCATTCTTTACAAAATGGAAAATAGATATCACTGCCAGGGCTATTTAGCGGTGTGGCTAAAGATGGACAACATCACCAATGGAAATAACACATGATTTGCTGCAGTAACATATACTGACATGGCCGAAGGAAAGGGGTCTAACACGGGAAGAGTACCCAAAGTACAATAGCAATCTCTACCCTCTTTTAAAACAACTGGGTTGCATAATAGAAAGCAGCCGACTTGTTCTTGTTGCAATTGTAGTGATTAGTCTCATAACTGAATTGCGGTCTAATCTGTACCGCAGTGCATTGTCCTTTGCCATAAACATAATGACCCTGTAGGGTAACAGACGAGGTAATAAAGCGTATCAGGCAAACGGGCCAATAACTGTAGATAGTGGCTGTAGCTGTATGGGAACTGGCTTCTTGGATAACCTAGCGGCAGAATACGGATCGATCAAGACCTTGGCCGCCACCAACCAAGTCCAGTGATTAGAGCCTTGGCTGGCTGCCCTAGCCGACGCCTGGCGACAGCTTTGGTGGATTGTACGGTTGCAGGTTGGGGAGACCTGACACAAATGGCTATCGAGGCCAGAAAGCAACGCCGCACAAGCGAGAGACTTAGGACAACAGTAGTAAGCGACTGTATCATGTTTCATATCCTTACCAGTTTCTCCTGCCACCGCGACCGCGACCGCCGAATCCTCCACCGCCACCGCCACCTCGCCCCATAGCTTGCTCATAGCCAAAGTTTTGGCCTTGGTTGCCGGGCCCAACGTTTCCAAAATTTGGCGTTTGACCACCCTGTACTGCAGTGGCACCGCCACCTGGATTTTGCATGCTTGAGAACATGGCTGACATGGCTGAAGGGTCCATCTGGTTGGGATCCATGCCGGAGGCTATCATCTGCTGCATCATAGTCTGAAACTCGGGAGGAATGCCATCCATACCTGGCATGGCGGTCATGGCGCCGGCACCACCTGCACCTCCCATGCCGGGCATACCTCCCATCATCATCATCTGCATTTCTTCCATCATTTTTTTGTTGTTCTGCGCAATCGCGTCTTGGCTATATTCTGCACGGATGTTATCCTGTTTGGCCGCATACATAGCCCAAGTGAACTCATCAAAGCCATAGTTGAAGTAGTCGCTGAGATCAGTGCCCGGTTTTCTCCACGGTTTGTCGTTCTCGGTAAGATCTGATATCATGGTTAGGGATTTCAGATGTGCGGACTCGTGGGATAGCTGATCTGCCAACGGACCTTGATCAATGTTTACCTGGGTAATGGGCTTTCCAACAGATTTGTAGACAGGATCAGCATTAACATCTATGGTCGAGGTGGAAACGGGAGGAAAGTCGGCGCCTGAGGCTCCCGAGGCCGCCGAGCCGCCCGATGTGGCTTTTGATCGTTCTTCTTTTTCCTTTTTTATCGGTGGCTTTGTCGACGTGTCGGTAGATGCTGACCGCTGAGGAATATTTCTGATATCATTGTACCGCGTTAGGCTGTGCAGTTTTAGTACAAGCTGTCGGGCAAACGAAGGCGGGGAGAGGGACAGCGAAGGAGGGCTTACGGTGGCGGAGGGGCATTTGTACCGTCTTTGCGTTCTGTGATAATGTCTATATCCTAGGTCCAAGGTGAGCGCAACGTGAATAAAACTTGACGGGGCCTGAAGATGGTCCGGGCCGAGGCAGCGTACTGAGTCTGAATCTTCCATTTCAGCCCCTTCGTCTTCCTCTTCTCCTTCTTCTAGATCTTCATTGTTCGCCGGCTCAAGGAGGGCCTGATTCTTGTTCGTATCGGCGCGAGTAACGGCAGAACTTTCTGTGGTGGGCTCCTCTGGCGCATAGAAGTCATCTTCGTCGTCTATCTCCATGATAAGGGTATTTATACCAAGAATATCTCCAGTATAAGTTCTGGAAGATTGAGGCAAGTCGACGGTACTAATCTGAAGTCATGTGGTGTTCTAGTGTTTTTTTGCCAGTCTGTTGTACTGGTAGGATTGTAGCTGCGTAATTAGCTAAAAACCTAAGGTGGGGTAGGAGTGGTGTAGGTACATGTACTCGTAGGTAGCATATCACGTAATAGGTACCTTAGTAACCAATGTAGCTTGAAGTGGGGTACCTACCTTTTACCTTCTACCAGCCTGCCGGGAGCTAGCAAGGCAACTGGAGACCTAACATGCGTCTTATACTAGGGTTGAATTTTGTATTATACAGATACTATATTATACGGAATAATTCCTGTATAATATTGTACCTTTAAAAAATATATGTACTGTTAAAATAACTAGTTTTTTATATTTACTTTTATGCTAATTTATACTTAAATAAGTAAGTATTATAATAAAGGGTTATTAAAAACAAGTAAAAAAGTCCTATACTAGGCTTTTTTATATAAATTACTTTTTTTTAACTATATTTTACTAGGCTATATTACTACTTATAAACTTAAAACTTTAATAAAGCTTTTATATAAAAACTAAATTTTATTTTTTATATAGTATAAAGTATATAGCGCGCTTTTTAGCTATAAAATTTAGTATTTTACAAGGTAATATATATAGCATTATAGCGCGCTATAATAACTATTTTTTAACTTATTTACGCTTATAGCTAAAGCTACTTTAAAAAATAAATTAATATTATAAAAAACATATAATAAAGTATATTAAAATAAACGTTTTTATTTTTATTTATAAATTATATATAATAACTTGCTTAAACTTGTTTTTAAGCACTTTAAAAAAGTAGCTTAAAAAAAGGTATTATATATAAGCATATATTTTAATAACCGTTTTTAACCTTTTAAGCAGCTATAACAAAGCTAGTATAAGCTATAAAGCATTAAAATAAAAAACTTAACTTTTAGCAGCATATTTTTTAAGCAATAAATTAAGTATTAATTATATTAATAGCTAATATATAATATAAGCTTTTTATTTAAAAAGTAATTTTTAACTTTTATGTTTTAAGTGCTACTATAACTAAAAATTTGCTTTAATTTATATAAAACAAGTATATTATATTTATTTATTAAATATATTTAGCTTTGCTATAAAAAGATATATAAACATAAATATTTTAAGTGAATTTTGCTATATATATAGGTTTTATTTTATAGCTATGCTAAGCAATTTTAATATAGTATAAACAAGTATAACTATTAAAGTATGTATAAAAATACTTAAAAAGCACCTTTTTAAAAACTTTAAATTTAACTTTATTTTTATATATAATAACGCTTTTATTTATATTGTGTAAATAATATAATTCTTTTTAACTTTAATAAGTATAAAATATTAAATTAGCTGCTATATTTACTTAATATAAACTTTATTAAAAACGTATAAAAACTACTTAAAAGTAAATCTATATTACTAATTTATATTTATAAACTATAAGCAATTTAGCTAGGTTATTAAATATGCTTATATACGCTACTATTAAGCAATAAAAAGCTATTAAAGTTAATATATTAAATTATTTTATTAATTTTATGCTATAGCGTATTGTAGCCTTTATTATAGCTTATAAGTAATATACTAAGTACTAGGCTATACTATATAACAGCCTAGTTTAAAAAACATACTATATACTATTTAAAATCTTTTTTGCTATTAAATTAAGTGGAATACGCCATGTTAAAAATAACATGTCCTGTTAGTTAAAAATGGCAATGTAAGGTCTACTTGTTTCTAATAACCACTAACTGTACAACATATTAAAACTAAGCAGATTAGCTAAATTATATATATTAATTAATATAAGCGTAAAAAGGGAGATCTTCTTTTTACTATAAAATTTTTTTATACTAAATAAGTAAAGAGAAACTTTTTATAAGAAAACCTTTTTTTATAGTAGTTTTTACTATAGCTATATAAATTTTACTATATAAGCATTATATTAATTTTTATTATTTTATTACTTATTAGTTTTAATATACCCCTTTAAAATAAGCTAACATATTAGTTTATTTTAAAGCTATAAATAATACTTTTAATTTATAGTATTATAGCTTTTATAATAATAGTTATAAATATTTAAATTGTTTTAATTTTTTTTTTAGTTTTTTTACACTTTTATAGTAATAAGCTAGTTAATTTTAATTTAAATAGCTTTAATATTAACTAAATTAATTTGCTTTAAAAAGCTTGCTTACTTATTTTATATTAAAAACTTTATAAAACTATTAGCTATTATTAAATTTATTAATATATAAACTATTTAAAGCGTTTTATTAATTACTTTTTAATATAACTAATAATTATATATATTAATATATTATAATTTTATTTTAAAAGTTGCAATGTTTTTATTTATTAAACTAATAGTTTACTAGTTATTATATTAAATAATAATATATTTTTATTTTAAATTAATACTAAGCTTATTAATAAGTTAGCTAATAAATATAGCTTTTTTTGTAGCTTAAGCTAACGTAAAAAGTTTTACTTTAGTAGTAAAGATAATAATAATATTTTGTTTATTTGCTTTTTATTTAATAAAACTACTAAAAAAAAGCATAGCATATGCTTATAAGCTTTTTTAGTTAATAATATTGTTTGCAAATAATAAATTGCTAACTACTTTAAGCTTATTTTTATTTTTAAACTATAAAGCAAAGCGTTAATTTGCTTAAAAATAGTTTAAAACTTAGTTAGCAGCAAGGTAATAAGCAAGTAAAAGGTTATTATTAAAGCATAAAAGTTATAAAGTAATAAAAGCAATATTTAGTTTAATAATAACTATAATATATATAATTAATTTAATTTTGCGTTAATAATAATAAACTTTTTAATAAATAGTAGTTTTTTTATTTAAAAGTAATTTAATAGATTTTATAAAAGTTAATAGCATTTTGCTAAAAAAGTTACTTAATTTATATATTTTTTTAATATATATAGCTTAAAATAGCTAAATTAAACCTTGTTTGCAGTTTTAAATAATTTTTATACTTAAAAACTACTTTAATTTATAATTTTTAATTAGTTAATATTTATTTTTTAAGCTTTTAATAGCTATAAAAGCTATAAGTTTGTAAGCTTTTTAGTAAGCAAGCATAAAGTTGTTTATATATATAAATAATAATATTTTATTTTTAATAAAAATATAAAGTTTATAAGGCACTAGCTTAAATTTAAGCTTTAAAAGCGTTAATATAAGCTTTTTTTACTATAATAGTAGTAATTTTTATAATTTATAAAAAGCTTTTAAAAAGTATAAAAAATTTGTTTTTATATAGCTATAAAGCATTTTTATATAAATTAGTTTTTAAAGCAATACGTTAATAAAAGCGTTAACTATATTATATTATTTTATTTTAAAGTTAAACTTAGCTATAATAGTAGCTAATATTTTAAAAAAACTTTTTAGCTAAAATAAAAGCGTATATATTTTTATATTTATTTATAAGCTATTAATTACTTTAAACTATTATTTATACTTTATACTTTAAATAAAAGCTTTTTTTATTAAACTTATAAATATATACTTATATATAGTTTAATATTTAATAGTTTTTAGCTATATAAGCAAAAACTTTTTTTTAAAAGCTTATTTATTTATAACTAACTAAGTAGTTGTTTTTACTTTTAAAAAACTTACTTTTTAAAAAATAATTTTTAAGTTTTTTATATAATTATAAAAGCAGCAAAAGCTTGCTTTAATATAATAAAATATTTTGTTTAATTTTATATTTATAAAAAAATTATTTTAGCTAGTTTATATAATGTTTTTTTATTTTAAAAGTATTATTAAAATAGTATAATAAATATTTAAGCCCTTTAGCTTTTATAGCTTTGCTTACTTATATATTATGCGCTAATTTAAAAGTATATAAGCATTTAGTATTAAATATAGCTTTTTAGTATTTTATTTATTTATTATTACTAATATAAGCACTTTAGCTTAATTTTAATAATTTAAGCAGCTTAGCAAAAAAAAGCAAAAAACTTTTTATTAACGCTTATACTTATATAAAATAAACAAAATATATTATTATGCTTATTATTTATAAATATTTTTACTTAGTAAGCTTTAAGTAAAGTAAAAAACTTATTATAATGCTTATTAAAATTAGCATTTTTAATTATTATAAGTATTATTGCGTTAAAAAAAACTATAAAGGTATAAAATATAATTAAAATTTTAAGTTAATATAAAGGTAATTAGTTTTATTAAGCTTAAAGTTTTTAATATTTTTAATCCTATACTTATTAATTACTTTAGTTTTAATATTTAAATATTATAGTATATATTTAAGTTTATTTTTTTTTTATAAAAGTTAATATTTTAGTATTATAATTTAAATTTAAAAATTAAGGTTTTATTTAAAAAATTTATAAAAAATTTATAATTAAATATTTAAAGCTTATTTTTTAGTTTTTTAAGCTTTTTGTTTAATATTTAGTTTTTATTAAATTTTACATTTTTAGTTTAAATTATTTAATTAGTTAAAAGATTTTAAATTTTATATATATTAGTTAACTTATAACTAATAAAATAACATATTTAAGCTTTAAAGCTTAGTTTTAAAAAATATTTTTTTTTTATATTAGCAATAAAAATATAAGCTTTATAACTATAAACTTATAAATAATTTAGTTTAAGCTTTTTAATTTTAATATAGCTGTTTTAAAATATAAAGTAAATATAAAATTGTTTATATAAAGTTTTTTAGTAAAATATATATTTAAGTATTTAGTTTAATAAATAAACTATAGCTTTATTAATTTTAACTTATAAGCTTTTTAAAAGCTTTATATTAGTTTTTATATACTTAGCACGCTTTTTAATAATTTAGCTAAATTGTTTACTAGCACTGTTTTAAGTTTAAATATTAAGTATTAAAACTTTTAATATAATAAATGCTTTATTAACTAAGTAGTTTATAACTATTTATAACTATAAAAGTTATTTATTTATTTTAATAATAATAACTTATTTTTTATAAACTGCTTATGCTTTTTTTATAAAGTACTTAAATAAAGTTTTTAATATTTTTATATTAAAACTTTATAAATAATAATTAAATATATGCTTAAAATATTATTTAATTATAAAAAGTATTAATACTTTACTATTAAAACTTTTATTATAAAAATGTAATAAAGCACAACAAAGGGCATTAGTAATGACGTTATTGTAAGGTGTAGCCTCCCCTCTTTTTATAAAGGATTATGTAAATAAAATAAACCTAAATAAGCATAGCTACGCAAACTTTGCAAGCTAGGCCTAGTTAAGTTAAAAGCTTTTTATAAATTAGATTTTAATTATAAATCCTAACTAAAAAAACCTTTAACCTTTTTTTTTACTTTTATATTTTACTTTATAAATATAGTTTTTATAGCTACCTTTTAATAACTTTTATTAAATTAGTGCTTTATACGCTTTATTTATTATTACAAACTAAACTAAACTATTAACTTTTATTTTTTACTGCAAGTATTTTAAAGTTAAGACTATTTTTTATTTTAAGCGCTTATAAGTAGTTATTTTATTATAATTAGCTTATAACCGCTTAAGTTAAACTAGTATAGTAAAGCAAGTTACCTTATTTTTTTTATTATATACTTTTTATTAAAGTTACTAATAAATAACAATACTAAAAAAAACTTAATATAACCTTTTTATATTTTTGCAAAAAACGTTGCAAGTTAGCCTTATAACGTTAAAATTTTAATAAACGTTATAGCATTCTTTTTTTTTTTCTTAATTAAAAACAACGCTAAAGTTTTAGTAAGCGTTATTACTTTACTTTTAGTTATAGCTACGCTAAAGTTTTAGTAAGCCTAGTTAAAATATAAAATATAAACTTTATAATTTTACTTTTTTATACTTTAATACCTTTTTATTATTTATTTTTACTTTTATATAATATATAAGCTAAAACATACTATAATAATGCCTAAAAAAAGGCCGTTATATAGCCTAAACCTTAGCAAAGGCTAATTAAACCTACACTTTCCCTTAAGCATAAGTACGCAGTTTAAATTTATATTTTTAATATAAGCAACGTTTAAAAAAGCAAAACCTAGCACTAGTACAAGCTTAGCTAAAAACGTAAGTATAAGCAGTTTATAAAAACAAAGCACCTTGCTAAACTATAATATATTATATACGCTTAGCTTTAAGCTTTTTTTTAATAAAGTAAAAATAAAAGCGCTAAAAAAAATTAGCAATAATAAAAAAAGCATAAAGTATTTTATAAAAAAAGCAAAACAATATAGCAAAGCTTTAAACGTTGTTAAAAAAAACTATGCTAAAATAAAAAAAAACATTACTAATATAAAAAAAAATATAAGTATTATTGCTTAGTAAATTACTTTTATTAATTAAAACCTTAATAAAATTTATACCTTTATATAAGCGTTAAATAAAAATCTTTAAAAAAACTTAGTAATATTAAACACTTTTTTTAACTATTAAAAAAACAAAATAAGCATAAAAAAAAATATTAACTTAGCTATAGCATTTAACTAAAAAGCTTATAAAAAAAACTTTAAACTAGCTAATTAAATAAATAGCTAAAATAACTTAGCAAAATTTTTAAAATTGCAAAATTCTTTAGCTAATAAAATACGTAGCTAACAAAAAAGCAACTTTAATCTTTTAAACTTAAATTTTAATTTTAATAACAATAAATATTAAAGTAAAAATTAAAATTATCTTTATAACTATAAACTTAAAAAAAGCAAAAGCTAAAATAATTATTAAAATTTTAATTAAAGTAAAATACTTAGCTTAACTTTTACTACTAGCAAAGTAAATAAGTTAAAAAAAAACAATATTAAAACGTTTAACTTAAAATAGCTAGATTTTAAAAAATAAAAATGCGTTGCTAATAATAAAAATATAATATATATTAACGTTTATATATTTATTAATTAAATTAGTACTTTTATAAAATATAAGCTAACTTATGTTTTTAATTTAAAGCAAGTACTAATACTATAAAATTAGCTATTAAGTAGTCTTACGTTAAGTTAGTAAAAAAACAAACTTATTACTTATAACTAAGTTAATATATATAAAAACAATCTTATAATTTTTATAAAAGCCTTAAAAGATTATTTTTAAATAAAGTCAAGTTAAGCCCTTTATTTATTTTAAATAAGCACTTTTAGCTTTAAAAATATAGCTAAAAATTATAAAGCATTACTTAAATTTATTTAAAAAAAAATATAATATGCTAAAAAAGCACAACTGCTTATATGCACTAATACTAATTAGTAAAGTATTTTTAAAAATATTTACAACATAATAAAGAAAACAATTATAAATATTGTTTATTTACTAAAAACTAAAAAAATACTATAAAAATACCTTAAAAAAATCAAAAATTATTATAAACGCTTAAAATAAAAAGCAAAGTTATAATACCTTTATATTAAAAAAAAAAAGGAATTCTCTAACGTTTAATTAAAAAAAACTAAAGGTAGCAAATACTAAAAAAACAAGCTTTATAATAATTATTAGCAGAATTTATAAAAATATTAAAAAAATAAAAACAAAAAAAAATACTTTAATAACTAGAATTGCTTTAGCAATTAAAATAACCGGTTTTTTAAAAATTTTAAAAGCTATAACCTTAAAAGAAAAATAACTAATAAAATAACTAGTATAATAATTAAAAAAGCAAAAAAACTAATAATTATAGCAAAAGTTACTAAAACAAAAACTATAATAAGTACTGCTTTAATTAAAACAAATCTTAACTAAAATATAATAATTAAGTACATTTTGCTAACAAATCTAGTGCTAAAAGCAATACTAATAAAAAGTTAGCAAAATCCTATAAATTAAATAAATTAAAAAGCAATTAAAAATACTATAGCAACTTTTTCTTTATAGTAAATATAAACTATATATACAATTAATATAAAACGCTATTTAAAAAAAAAAAAATATATTATAACACCAACAAAAATATTACCTTTAAACGTTATTTAAAAACTTAAAAACCTTTTTACTAGTAAATCTAAATTAACAAATATATAAATATTATAAAAAATTATAGCCTTTTTATAATTAACTATTTTGCTACTTAATCTTTTATAAAAACGCTAAGCAAAATATTATATAAAACGTAAAAAATATTTTCTAAGCTAATATAATGTTTACTAAGCTACAAGCTATACTACTATTTTAATTTAAACAAAAAAGTATTAATAAAGCAAACATTTTAAAAGCCCCTTATTTTATATTAACTAAAAACAAACTAGCAAAAACAAAAAAAGTTTTAATAAATTTAATAAAAGCTATACTTAAAGCTACTTTAACCTAAAAAAAGCTAACTGTTATTAAAGCTTTTTACGTTAATAATAAATTAAATAGCCTTAAATTTAACTATACTTATTTATAAATAAAAATCTAAGCTAGCTTAAAAAGTAAAAAGTATAAAGTATATAGTAATACTAGTACAAGCAATACTATAATTAATAAATTATTTTTTTAAAAGCTAAAATATATAATTAAAAAATATAAAAGCAAAGCTTAAAAATTAAAAAACTAAAAAGTTTATATAAATAAATAAGCAACCTTTACTTTTTATGCCTAAAGCGCAAACGCTAAAAAAAAAGCAGTTTTTATTAAGTTTATAAAAAAAAAATAAGTTATAAAAAAAAAATTAAAACTAAAAATCTTATTAAAAGCTAACTTTTATTTATTATATAAAAAAATTATTAACTATAATTAAATAAAACTTTAATTTTTAGCTTTTAATTTTAGCATAAACTTTACTATATTATATAATAGCTATAAATATAACTAAAAAGTTATAATATATAAAAATATAATTTTTAATAGTAATAAAAGCGCATATTTGCTTATAAACTATAAGCTATTACTTAATAATAGGCAATTTTACTTTATAGCATTATATAACTTTGCTTTAAACGCTATTATAAATACGCAATTGCTAGCAATAGTACTAGTTTAAAATATATTAAACAAGCTATTATAAATATAAAAAAATACTAAGTTAAAAAAAATAAGCAAAGCAAAAAATAGCAAGCAAATAAATATTTTTTAAAAAAAAGCTATAAATATACTTTTTATTGCTGCTATAATTATAAAAGCAGTAATAAGCGTAACAGCACAAGCCTAATTGCTTATAATTATTACTAATATAAAGTAAATACTAGCAAATATTAAATAAAACTTATTATATACCTTAGGCCTAGTTTTAGCTATTAACAACTTATTATATTAATTAAAATTAAATACGCTTATATTTAATAACTTACTATTTAAAATAGTATAAAATATAATTTAAGCTACTATTATACTAATACTTATTAAAGCAAAAATGCTAAATAATAAAATTATTAAATTAAAAAACTATAAGCCTTTAAAACTTAAAGTACTAAAGCATTAAGCAACTTTAAGTATATAAAAACTTATAAACTTATTTAAAATTATAGTACTTAGCAGCATTTATATTTACTTAAAATAAGCTTTATAAGCTAAAAAACTATAAAAAGTAACTAAAATGTTTAAAATCTAAGTTAATAAAAATACTATTTAAGTACTTAAAAATAATTAACTAAAAGTACCCTTAGTAAAAAAATAGCAAAACGCAAAATTAAACTTATATTATTACTTTTTATTATAATATAATATAAAAATACTTAATATAATATATAACTTTTTTTATAAGCAAAAGCGCTTAAAGTAAGTTAATAAACTATATTCTTTTGCTTACTTAGTATTTATAGCATAGTAAACAATATATAGTATAACTAAAAAATAAGTAGTAATAAACTTACGTATGCTTAATTATATAGTAGTACTTAATAATTATTTACTATTACTTTAAATAAATATAATTACTAGCTTAAAAAAAAAAAGTTAAATTATAATAGTAAACGTAATAAGTTTTTTTTACTAGTTTAAAGTATATTTAAACTATTAAAAAAAATTTACTATTATTAGCTTTTAAAGTATTAAATAGTTAACTATAGCTTTTATAAAATTTTATAACTTATTTACGTACGCTTAAAAGTATATAAACAACTTATTTTGCAAACATTTAAAGTACGCGCGTGCTTTTATTAATAATATAATAATTTTTTTTAATACTTTTAAAAACTATATTAAGCACTTATAAACAATCTTTTAGCTATTTAAGCATAAAAACATATTAATATCTTTAAATAAATCTTTTATTAAGTACTTATTTATTAAGCTTTTTAGTTTTTACGTTAATAAACTAAAAATATTAACTATGCAATATTAGCTTAAAGCTTTTAAATAGCTAGCATTTTTATATAATTTAAAAGCTTTAAAGTAGTATATTAGCGCTAGTAGCTTTTTATATGTACTTATTTTTTATTATGCTTAACTAATTAAGCTATTATAAAAATAAAAAATAGCTTTTTTAGCTAAAAGCTATAAAAAAAGTAAAGTTATAAACAAAAGTTTAAAAAAAAAAAAGCATTATTATAAGTTAATGTTTTATAACTTTATACTAGCAAAACTAGTATTATTTAAAGTAGTATAAAATATTATTTATAAAAAAACTACTTTGTATTATTATAACCTAAACTAAACTTTATTTATTTAAATAAATGCTTTAATTAAATAAAAATTTAAAATAATAATATTTTATTTATTACTAAATTATAAGTAACACTTTAATAAAAATATTTTATTAATTAAAGTCTAACTTATTATATACTTTAATTATTATTTATTTAATACTAAAACTAAATATAGTCTTTTTAAGTTAAAAGTTATATACTTAGTTTAAGCTTTACGTTAACTATAAATAGTAGTATACTTTAACTAAAGCTAAGTAATAGTGCTTATAAACTATAGCGTAATAAAAAATATAATAAAATAAATAATTTTAAATATAGTAGCTATAAACAAAGCTAATAAATAGCTTATTAACTTATTTATTTACTTTTTATAATATAAATACTAAGTATACTACTTACTAAAATAACTTAACTATATTTTAAACGCTTTAAGTAAGCTTTATATTATATATAACGTAAAAGTTAATAATAAGTTAGTTTAGTTAAATAAACTAGCAGTTTTAAACTAAATCTAGTTTATTTTTAAAACTAAAGCTATTATAAGCAACAAATAAAAAAGCAAGTTTAAAGCAGCATATAAAAAAAACTTTAAATATATTATTATTTTAAAAAACCTTAGTACTAATAAAAGCGTTAGCAATTTTTTTTTTTAGCCTAGCAACCTTTTTATTATTAAAAAAAAACTAGTATATAATACTTATAACAAAGTTAAGCAACTTTATATTTTAAAAAATATAAGCTATAAAATATTAAAAATAATATATAATAATAAGTATTACTTTAAAGCTAAGCACATGCTATATAATTTATAACTTTTTTTAATGTTTTAAAAAACCTAGTTAATTAAAAAGTACGTATAGCACTATTTTAAATATAATATAAATTAAATAAACTAATAAAAGCTTATAAAAAATTTATAACTTATTAAACTTAAAAACTTTTTGCTAATATATATAATTAAAATTAATTTTATTATTAAATTACTTTAAGTGCTTATAAAAAAACCTTATAGCAGCTTGTTAGCAAGCTTTACTATATATACTTTAATGCTTTAATAATAGTTACTTGCTTAATATTAAAAAAAACTTTATTAATTTTAAAAAATAATAAATATATAGCTAAAAATTAAAAAATAATACTTTTTTATTAACTAATAATTAGCAACTAAAAAATTTTAAATAAAATTATATTTAATTAAAATTATAAGTTTATATTTAAACTATAAACAAGCGTTTAAAAAGCAATAGGCGCTAAATTAATAATAATAATAATATACTATTTTTAAAGCAACAATATTTTTAAAAAAAAAAATTAAATAGTAAAAATTACAATATAATATTATAACTTTATAAAGCTTAATAGTAATTAAGTAAAATTGCTAATAATTTTATAATAAAACTTTAATGCTATATATAATACTATAATTTAATTAATACTATATAAATAGCTATATAATTTTTAACTTTTAAATTTAATTACTATACTTTTTTATAATAACCTAGCTTTAAAAGCAATTAAAAGTATATGCTAATTTTTTTAACAAAATACTTATACTATAATAAACTTTATTATAGCTAAAGCAAAGCAAGTATATAATTATAAGTATTAATAACTAAAGTTTTATTAAAATAACTAAGTTTTACTTAAGCTTTATAATAAATATTACTTGCTTAAATAACTGTTTTAAAAACTAATATAGCAGCGTACTAAGCTTTTTACTATAAAAAAAAAAGTAAGTAAAGCTACTTATAAACTAAACTTTTTTAAAAGCTACTAAATTTATTTTATTATATTAGTAGCTATACTAAAACCTTAAAAAGCTAAAAGTAACTTATTTTAATAAACTATTTTACTTTTAAAACTAATAAAAGTAAACTAACATTTAAATAGTAAAGAAAATATTTATAAAATAAACGTAGTTTTTAAGCATTATTTTAACTAATACAAAAATAAATTTAATTACTTTATTAAATAAAAAAAATAAAAATATAAGTATAATTAATAAATATTTAA
This sequence comes from Poronia punctata, assembly GCA_022579005.1. Classification (NCBI taxonomy): domain Eukaryota; kingdom Fungi; phylum Ascomycota; class Sordariomycetes; order Xylariales; family Xylariaceae; genus Poronia; species Poronia punctata. The sequence continues at coordinate 19,048 of MU401715.1, forward strand.
ACATAAGTTGCATTATTTAAAAAACTTAGTTAAAAAGTACTAAAAACAATAAAAAAAACATATAAAAGTACTAATAACTTAGTAGCAAAGTTAGCTTTATAAAAAGCACTAAAAGTAGTAAACCTTTTCTTTATTGCCTAGCACTTTAATAAAGCATAATAAAAGGCATTAGCAATAACGTTATTATAAAGTGCAGCTTTTTTTTTTTTTATAAAAAATTATATAAATAAAATAAACCTAAATAAGCATAGCTGCGCAAACTTTATAAGCTAGGCCTAGTTAAGTTAAAAGCTTTCTATAAATTAGATTCTAATTATAAATTCTAACTAAGAAGACCTTTAACCTTTTTTTTTACTTTTATATTTTACTTTATAAATATAGTTTTTATAGCTACCTTTTAATAACTTTTATTAAAATGCTAATTTATAGTAATTTGCTTAAATAAACAATTTAGTTAGTTTTTAAAAGCTTTGTTAATTTAGTTTTTAAGCTTTTTATATATATAATTAAAGCAATTTGTTAATTTAATACTTTAGCTTAAAAATTTTTTAATTTTTACTTTTTTTACTTAGCTAATTAGGTACTATAATATATTAAAACCTAGGTAGCTAAGCTAAAAATATTATTTAAAAAGATTTGCTTTAAAAGCAAGCTATTTAATATATTTTGTTTATATATGTTTTTAAGTATAAAAAAAAGCTTTATTTATATTTAATAGTAAGTATTTTAAAATATATTAGCTATACTTATTTTATATTTAGTATAATATTAAGCTATTAAGTTTTTTAAAATAGCTTTTTAATAGCTTTATATTTTATTAAAATTCTTTTTAAGTAAAAATATTAAAAAAAAATATTTATTACTAAAGTTTTATAATAAGCTATATTTTTAAGCTTTAATATAAATAGTTTTTTAGTTTTTTATACTTGTATATTTATTTTTTTATAAGCTTATATAATTATAACTAAGTTTTTAGCTTAAAACAAGTTTTTTTTAAAAGCACTTTTAATATTATAAAAGCGCTTAATTTTATTAAAAATATATAATATAAACTTTAAATTAAGTATTGCTAAGCTTTTAAATAAGTATAGTCTTTATATAAGCTTTTTTAATATTTTAAAACTTATATATATAAGGACTTGTTTTAATTATGCTTTTTTTTATAAGCTATTAGTTAATTTTGCTTTTTTTTAATTAGCTTTTATTTTTTTAAAAGCTTTAAATTTTTTTTAAAGTTTAAATTATATTTAATTTTAAACTTAATAAAGTTTTTATACTTTAAGCTTTTAATAAAACCTTTTTTTTAAAGCTTTAAAAATATATACTAATATTTAAAAAGGTTATAGTAGCTTTTATATGCTAAGCATACTTTTTTTAAGTTATAAGTGTTTTTTTTAGTTTATTTTAATAAGTTAATATTTTTTTAGCAAGTAGCTTTTTTACTTTAGCTAAAAGTTATAGCATAAAAAAATCTTTTTTATTTTTTACTTATAAATAAAGTACTTATTAAAAATAAAAAAGTATTTTTACTTTTTAACTTTTAAGCTTAGTATTTTTTTTTTATTAAATATTATAAAAAACCTTTTTATTATTTTTGTTTTTTTAGGCTTTTAGTTAGTTGCTGCTTATGTTTAAAAGTTAGTAGCTAATTTTAAATAATAAAGTTTTTTTTTGTATTTACTTTTTATATATAATTTTAAAAAAGTTATATTAGTATTTATATTTATTACTAAAAGCTTTAAAAAGTTATTAAAAAAAATAAGTACTAAGTAACGTATTAAGTTTATATTGCTTAAATTATAAAATATAGTATTTTTACTTTATAATAAACTTTTTAAAATCTTTTATTAGTTTTTTTATATTTTTTTTAATAAAATTAAAAAAGTTTACTTAAGTAATAGTTAGCAATATTTTAATTATAAGTTTTTTAACTTTTTAAAAGTTATTATATTATATATTTACTTTTTAGTTATATTTTATATAAAAAGCCTTATAGTTTTTAAATATAGTATTACTTATTTAAGTTTTTAGCTTTGCTATTTTTTTATTAAGTTTTTTTTAAGCTTTAATACTTTGTTTATATTTATTTTTTAAAAAAATATATATTAATTTAAACTTTTTAGTAAGCTTAAAAAAGTCTTTTAAAAAAAATTTAATATTAATTAAATTGTTTTTATTTAAAGTAAAAGTATTTTTAGCTATATTAAATTTAAATTTACTTTTTTTAAAAGCTAAAGCTATAAGCTTTTTATTAAGTTTAGTAATATTAATAAGTTTAAGTTATTTAAGCTATAGCTTTTTATTTTTTAAGTTAATATATTATTATAGCTATAAAGCTAAAGCTTTTATTTTAAATTTTTTATTTTAGTAATAAAAATCCTTTAAGCAAAATAGTTTAATTTTATTAGCTAATGCTATTTTTATTAAGTAGCTATAACTATTATGCTTTAATAATAATAATAAGCATAATAAAACTTTTAATTATTAAAACTAAGCAAATTAGCTAAATTATATATATTAATTAATATATGCATAAAAAAGAAAATCTTTTCTTTACTAGAAAATTTTCCTATACTAAATAAGTAAAAAAAAACCTTTTATAAGAAAACCTTTTCCTTTATAGTAGTTTTTACTATAGCTATATAACTTTTACTGTATAGGCATTATATTAATTCCTGTTATCTTATAACCTGTTAGTTTTAACACAACAGCTAAGAAGTTTAACTTCTAGACTTGCGTTAGCCTACAATTTTTCTTACCTTTGCTACCTTTGCTACCTTTGCTACCTTTGCTACCTTTGCTACCTTTGCTACCTTTGCTACTGCTACTGCTACTGCTTTAACTAGCCCTTTTCTAACCCTTTTTTAACCTTTCTTAGCTAAAGCGCTTTTGCTAGCCTTAGCAAAAGCCCTTTTGCTAAAAGCTCTTTTATAAGTAAGTAAAGTAGTAAACTAGGTAGTAAGTTAAATGCTAGGACTAGCAAGGGATGCTCTTTACAGCGTATTTTTTAGTATATATAAAAAATCAAGCTATAACGCTAAAACATAGTAAAAACACTAAAAAAGGTAATAATAAAGTAAATTAAAAGGTAATAAATAAAGTAAAAATATTATTTTTATAATAAAAGTAGTAGTTAAATTAAAAATAATAAAAAGTAAATATATTATATATATTATATATATTTTTATATAAGCAAATATATTATATAAGTATATTTTTAAAGGATATTATACTAATTTAACCTTATTTTATATAAGGTGCCTATAAAGAAAAGTGTTTATTATAAAAGTAGTAAAGGTTTTATATTTACTTGTAAATAAGTTTCCTAGCATAGTAAAGTACTTATAATATTTATATAGAAAATTAACTAAACTAATAAATTGCGCCCTTAATATATTAGCCTTATTAATTAACTTATAGCAGTAAAGGGTAAGTTTGTTAAGTAGCTAGGCTAAGCATTATATATACCTTTTTTTATAAAGGGAGAAAATCTCTACTTAAATAAGTAATAATAATCCTTTTTATAAAAAAGTAACTTGTTAAATAAACACTTTACCTTATAAGTATTTTATAGGTTAAGCGCGTCTTTTATATATTACTTTATTTATATACTATTATAAATTATACGCTTTTAACCTTATTACTTTTTACTGTTTTTTATTATTATTATTATATTTATTTACTTTTAAAATTCATTTTTTAAATAAAAAAAGCTAAAGCTTTTTAAAATAGCACCTTTATTAGCTTAACTATACATTGTTAATATAATAAAGCTAGTTAAATCTAGCTAAAAGCTTTATATAGCTATAAAAAAAAAGTTATAAAAAAGCACTTATAAAATTACTAAAAAGAGCACCTATAGTTTATTTTTAGCTACTAGCTATTTAGTAATAAAAAGTAGATTTTATATTTACTTTATTAAAGTTAGCTATATTATATATAAATTTTCACTTTTTTAATAAGTAATATTATATATAATTTACTAACTACTTTACTTATAATATTATTTATTTAATATTATAAACTAATTTATACTATTACTTATACTTTATACTTTAACTTTATACCTTTACTATTACTTTTACTTATACTTTTATTTTTATACCTTTGCTTTTTTTAGCTTATAATACTATAAATTAACTATTTTAAATTAAAATACTTATTTTTCTGCCTTTACTTAAATTTAAATTAAAGCAGCCGGTTTAAAACCTACTGCTAAAAGATTATAACCTTTAACTTATATTATAATTTATTATAATAAGTATAGTAAAGCTTATAACACTAATAATACTAGTATTATAGCTAAATTCCTTATAACTAAAACCTTTATAACGCAAAATAATAGCTATTAAAGTTTTAGACTAGCTTTAACACTAAGGCCTTAAGCTTATTAGTAAAGAAAATAGTTTAAATAACTTTATTATAAAGCTAAAAGTAGTAAGTATACTACTATAGCTACTATATAAAAAATAGCTAAAATAACTACTTTTTATAAAAAAAGGCTATATTTAAAGTTATAAGCTTAAAAGCATTAAAAAAGCGCTTTTTATAGCAATGTATATAATTAAATATTAAGCAATAATTACTTTATTACTTATAAGGTAAACTATTAAAAGTAAAAGGTTTAAAAAGTAGAAATTTACAATTGTGCCTTGCTTTACTTTATTAGAGGATTTATAAGACTTACTACTTAAAAGTAGTGCTTATTATTTAAATAACCACTTTATGTTTTAATATAAACTTTATATAAAACTAAAAGAATAGCTTTTAAAATAATATAATAACTATATATAATAAAGATTTTAAATTTTAATAGAAATTAATCTAAAAATATAGCTATATATAAAGATTTAAAATTAAAATTTTAATTTATTCTTTATAAGTTATTAAAAATTATATAAAAAAGATAACAAATACCCGCTAAAAATATAAAAAAAATACTATCTTTTTTACCTTTAAAATATTAACCTTTTAAAAGATTTATATTAATATTATATATAGTAAATAACCTATATTTAAAGTTTAGTTATTATAGCTTTTATAGTTATATAGTAAACAAATAAGTAAAAAAGAAATTTTAGTGTAAAAAGACGGGCTTTATACTTTTAATAACAGTTTTATATAATATATATTACTATAATATACTAGGTAAAAAAGTCGAAATAAATATTTTTAACTAATAAAATATCTTATATTTAAGTATATTACTTTTATTACTTTTATTTCTTTTTATTATAGTGCTTTTTTAACGTTAAAGGTAAGAAACTATCAATGTAGTTATTTTAGTGATCTAGCGATTTTAGTAGCAAGCACTTCCTTTAAGTAGTAAGTCTTGCAAATCCCCTAATAAGGTAAAACAAGGAACGATTATAGTGCTAACAATTTAAATAAAAAAAGCACAAGATCTACTTTTTATTAAAACTTAGTAATATAGCTTATAATATATAATTATATTATATAACATATAAAGAAAAAGATCCTTTTTTATTATAAAGTTTTTTTATACTAAATAGGTAAAAAGAAACGTTTTATAAAAGAACTTTTTTTAATAGTAGTTTTTATTTTAACTATATTTTTTTAACTTTATAAGCATTATATTAATTATAGTTTTTTTATAACTTATTAGTTTTAATATATTTTTTTAAAATAAACTAACTTAGTAAACTTTTTTAAAGCTAAAATAAAGCCTTTAAATTATAATAAATAAAAATTTATAATTTTAAACGTAGTGTTTTTAGTGTCTTTAGTGTTTTTAGTATTTTTATTTAATTTTTATTTAATTTTCTTATACTTTTATAGCAACTAATTAAAGCTTTTTAAAAAAGCTATATAGCTTTTATATTAACTAAGTTAACTTATTTATAAAAGCTTAACTACTTATTATATGCTAATAACTTTATAAAACTATTTACTATTATTAAATTTATAAATATATAAACTATTTAAAGCGTTTTATTAATTACTTTTTACTATAATTAGTAATTATATATATTAATATACTATAGTTTTATTTTTAGTATAGCAATGTTTTTATTAACTAAACTAATTATATATTAGTTATTATACTAAATAATAATATACTTAGTTTTTAAATTAATACTAAGCTTATAAATAAGCTAACTAATAAATATAGCTTTTTTATAGCCTAAGCTAGCATAAAAAGCTTTGCTTTAATAGTAAAAGTAGTAACTATATTTTATTTTTTAGCTTACTAGCTAATAAGCTTTTTTAAAAAAGTTATAATATAAGCTTATAAGCTTTTTTAATTAATAATATTATTTATAAAAAATAAATTGCTAGCTATATTAAGCTTATTTTTATTACTATATTATAAAGCAAGGTATTAATTTATATAAAAATAGTTTAATATTTAGTTAGCAGTAGCTTAGTAAGCTAAAAAAGGATTATTATTAAACTATAAAAGTTATAAAGTAATAAAAATTATATTTAGCTTAGTAATAACTATACTATATATAATAAATTTAATTTCTTATTAATAATAATAAATTCTTTTTAAAGTAAATGTTTTATTATAAAACAATAGCTTAATAAATCTTATTAATATAAAAAGCATTTTGCTAAAAAGTTACTTAACTTATATATTTTCTTAATATAATTAAATTAAAATAGCTAAATTAAGCTTTTTAATAATTATAAATAATCTTTATTTCTAAAAAGTATTTTAAATTAAAGATTTTTATTAGTTAATATTAATTTTTTAATTATTTAATACTTTAAAAAGCTTTAGTTTTTTAAGACTTTTAATAAGCAACTATAAAGTTATTAATATAAATAAAAATAAAAATCTTATTTTTTATATAATAATAAAGCTTATATAGCACTAGATTAAATTTAAGCTTTTTAAGTATAAATATAAGGTTTTTTTACTATAAAAGTGATAATTTCTTTAAACTATAAACTGCTTTAAAAAGCCTTAAAATAAAGCTAAACTTTTTATACTTATAAAATATTTTTATATATATTTTTTATAAAGCATTATATTAATAAAAGTATTAATTATATTATAATATTTTATTTTAAAGTTAAACTTAGCTATAAAAGCTATAAAATTTTTAAAAAATTTGTTTATAAGTATAAAAGCATATATTATTTTATTTTTATATATAAGCTATTTATTATTATATATAATTAACTAAGCTTTACTTTTTAAATAATTTATTTAACTTATAAACATATACTTATATATAGTTTAAAATTTATTAATTTTTAGCTATAAAAATAATAACTTGTTTAAAACGTTTTATTTAATTATAACTTTTTAAATAAACCTTTTTAAGTTTTATAAATTTACTTTTTTAAAAATAGCTTAAAAGCCTTTTATAAAAATATAAAAAAGTAAAAGCTTGCTTTAATATATTAATATATTATTTTATTTTTTTAACAATATAATTATAATAGTTATTTATTATAATTTTTAATTTTTTAAGAAGCGCTTTTAAAGTAGTATAAAGATTGCTTTAGCGCTTTAGCTTTATTAGCTTAGCTTACTAGTATATTATGCTTAAGCTTAGAAATATATAAACATTTAGTATTAAATATAGCTTTTTAGCACTTTATTTATTTATTTACTTTAATATAAGCTTATTAGCTTAATTTTAATAATTTAGTATAAAGTTTATTAAAGCAAGTTAAAAAATTATTATAATATTTATTAATAAATAATTTTGCTTAGCGTTTATAAAAGTAAAGCAAAAAATTGTTATAACGCTTATTAAAACTAGCGTTTTTAATTACTATAAGTATTATAGCATTTAAAAGTAAATAAAAAAATAATAAATAAACTTAAAGTTTTAAATTAATATAAAAATAATTAGTTTTACTAAACTTAAAGTTTACTATAATTTTAATAGCTTTTTTATTATTTATACTACTAATAATATTTAAATTATGCTTAAAACTTTTTTATTTTTTTTATTTTTATAAAGGTTAAAGCTATAAAGCTTAGTTTTAAAAATTAAAAATTTATTAAAAGAATTAGTAAAAGATTTATAATTAAGTATTTAAAGCTTATTTTTTTTAGTTTTTTAAGCTTTTTATTAAATATTTAATTTTTATTAAACTTTACGTTTTTAATATAAGTTATATAATTAGTTAAAACATTTTAAATTTTATATATATTACTTAACTTATAGCTAACTAAGTAACTTATTTAAGCTTTAAAGCTTAGTTTTAACAGTTTTTTTTTATATTAGCAGTAAAGGTATAAGCTTTATACTTATAAACTTGCAAATAATTTAAGCGTAGTTTCTTAGTTTTAATATAATTATTTTAAGCGCTAAAGTAAATATAAAAACGTTTATATAAAGTTTTTTAATTAAATATATATTTAAATCTTTAATTTACTAAGTATATAACAGCCTTGTTAATTTTAATTTATAAACCTTTAAAAAGCTTTATGCTAGCTTTTATATATTAAATATACTTTTTAACTATTTAGCTAAACTGCTTAGCAGCGCTATTTTAAGCTTAAATGTTTAAAGCTAAAATTTTAAATATAATAAACTTTTTATTAAAAAAATAGTTTTTAACCTTATAAATTTATAATAGTTGCTTATTTAATTTAATTATAATAACTTATTTACTATAAACTACTTTAAGTTTTAATATAAACATTTTAAATGTTTTTAATATTATGCTTGCTTAAAAGTTTAGTAAATAATAATTAAACAAATGCTTTAAATATTTTTTAGTTATAAACAATATTAATACTTTACTTTTAATGCTTTTATTATATAAGTGCTAGTTTATAGCAATATATTTAAATAGATAGTTTAGCTTTTTTTAGTGTTTTATTAAATTAGTTTTTAAGGTTTTTATATATATAGCTTAAGCAATTTGTTAATTTAATATTTTAGTTTAAAAACCCTTTAAATTTTACTTTTTTTGCTTAGCTAACTAGGTAATAAATAGTATTAGGTTTTAAGTAGCTAAGTTAAAAAATCTATTAAAAAAGATTTGCTTTAAATACTAGTTTTTTAATATATATTATTAACAAGTTTTTTTAATTATAAAAAAGGCTTTATTTATATTTAATAGTAAGTATTTTAAAATATTTTGATTATACTAATTTTAAATGCAATATAGTTATAAGCTATTTATTTTTTAAAAGTAGCTTTTAAATAGCGTTATATTTTACTAATTCCTTTTAAACTTAAAGTTTTAAGTAAAATAAACTTAATTATAAAATTTATATAGTAACCTATATTATTAAGCTAAAAAGTAAAAACCTTTAAAATGCTTTAAACTATTATATTAATATTTTTATATGCTTAAATTAGCATAACTATATTACTAGCATATACTAGGTTTTTATTAAGTATGTTTTTAATATTATAAAAACAACTTATTTTATTAAAAATATAAAAAGTAAATTTTAAGTTATAAATAGCAAGGTCTTTTTAAAAAATATAAGCTACTTTTTTGCTATTTGCTAGCTCTAAAGCTAGTATAAGTAATGACCTGTTTTAGTTTTTTTTATATAGGCCGTTTATTAATTTTAATCTTTTTATATTTACCTTTCTAGTTTTATAAGCTTAAATCTTTTTAAGCTTAAGGTTATATTTTACTTTTAGCTTAATATAGTTAGTAATTTAATTGTTTATTATAAAATCGTTACTAATTTCTTTTTAAAAGAAATATTAGTAATTAAGTAGATTATAAAAGCTTTTATATATAAAACAAATCTTTTTAGTATTAAAAGTACTTTTTTAAGTTTTTTTATTAGTATAGTAGTACTTTTATAAGCAAAGCTTTTATTATAGCTATAAGGTATAGATTTACTATAAGCTTTATAAGCTTTTTATTTATTTATAAAAAATAATGCTAAAGCCTTATTTTTTAACTTTTCTTTATTAGTTATACCTTTTTTATTAAAAGTTATAAATAATGTTTTTATTATTTTTAGGTTTTTTTATTACTTTTTAAAAGCTATTTAAGTATATAAATTTATAACTATTGTTTAGTGTTTTAAAGTGCTATTTAGTAAAGCTATTTAATAGTTTAAATAAAAGTGTTAGCTTAGTGCTTATATTTATTTTTAAGCGCTTTAGTAATTTCTTAAAATACTTTTATTATTAATAAGCATTTAAAAACTTTACATTTTTTAAGCTTTATAACTTGTTATTTTTAGTTAATAATAAACTTTATTTAAGCATTAGTTAATAAAGTTTATATAATTAAAGTATACTATTTTATTTAATATAGTGCTTATATATATACTAATAGCTTTTAGTATATTATATTAAAACTTTAATTTCTTTTTAGTTTAAGGTAATAAGATTAGTACAACGTAAATATTAAATTTTAAACCTATATTCTTAGTTTATACTTTTTATTAGTAATTATAATATTTTTTTTACTTTCCTTTTATATAAGCTAGTTATAAATTTATAGTTGCTTTTAAAGTTAGTAGTAAGTTTATAAAATTACTTATAATACTTAATATATTAATAAGTTTATTTTTATTTATTGCTAGTATGTTTTTAGCTATATAAAAGCTACTTTAAGTTTTTTTTTAATTAAGCCTTTTATTAAATTTGCTTATATTAAGTTATATTAGCTTTTTTAGCTAAAAAACCTTGTTTATAAGGTTAATATATTTTTATAAGTTAAAAAAGTACGCTTTTACTTTAAACTTTTTATTTTAAGTATAAAAATATTTTAAAAAACTTAAACTAAGTTTTTATTTTATTGCTATAATAGGTAAATTCCTATATTTATTATACTTTAATAATAATAGTAAGCAAATAAAAGTTTTAATTATTAAAACTTAGCAATATAGCTTATAACGTATAATTATATTATATAACGCATAAAAAAATCTTCTTTTTATTATAAAGTTTTCTTATACTAAATAAGTAAAAAAAAAACCGTTATAGAAAAACCTTTTCTTTTATAGTAGTTTTTAGTTTAACTATATTCTTTTTACTATATAAGCATTATATTAATTATAGTCTTTTTATAACCTATTAACTTTAACACTTCTTGCTAGCTATTTAGCTAATAGCTAAACAGTAAGTATAAGTGCCTACTTAGTAATTTTATAGGTGCTCTTTAACAGCTGTTATAAAAAAACTAATACTTGCTATTTTTACTTATACTGCTATATTAATAGTATATAATAAGCTTTGCATTTTACTAAATATATTATAATTACTTTACGTTTTTACTATTTTATTACTAGTAGTACAGCTTTTTATTTTTATACTAGCTTTATTAATTAAGTATAGTAAAAACTTTAAACTTTAGAAAATATGCTAGCTTTTATATATTGCTTAAAAGCCTTTTAGTGTTATAAAAATATAGGTATTAAAATGCTTTTAAATATTTATTTATTATAATAAAACTAGGTATATTTACTTTAATTAAAAGTTTAATAAAGAAGTATTTAATTATAAACGTTTTTAAAGCTATTATAAGGTTTTTTAAAACGCGCTATTATACTTCAATATTTAAAATCGTTTTTAAATATAATTTAAAATTATAATATTTTTAATATAAATAATAAAGAGTTAATAGTAATATAATATCTTTTAATATAATATATTTATATATTGCTATATATATATATAACTAAGTTATAAAATTCTTTATTATAATATAACATTTGTTTAATATCTTATAAGGTAATAACTATAATTTTATAATAGTTTAATAGGTAATACTAAATTAATAAAACAAAACCGTTATATTAACTATTATAATATAGGTTTTATTATAAAAGCTTTAAGTAATTATTTTTAAAAATAAACAAAATAACTAAACTATTATAACTTTATTAAAAGAAAAGCTTTAAAGCTTATAACTACTTAGTGTTTACTTCTTTATAAACTTTTTACTAAGTTATAAATATAAGGTATATAAAAAAGCAAGGTTATTAACTTAAAACATTTTGCTTTATACTTATAATTTATTATAAGCTTATTAGAAACGGTGTAATTTTTTAACTTTATAAACTAAATTTCTATATTAAGCTTTATATTTTATTATGTTTTAACTAGTAAAAGTTTTCTTAAGTTTGTAAAAAATATTAATTTCGCTTTTATTTCTTTAAATATTATAAGTTTTAAGAATTTTATATAGTTTTATAACTTTAATTCTGTTTTTAATATATATATATATATAAATATTACTATTTATAACTACTTTAAATAGGTTAATAAGTTTTTTAATTTTTAATATTGCTTATACCTTTAAAATATATAACTTTACTTTTTAAAAAAGCTTTAAATGTTTAAATAGCTTTTAAGCTTTATTTAAGTTATATAGTACTTTATTAAAAAGGTTTACTTTTTAGTTTTATATTAAAATTAAAAATACACTAAGCATAATAGTAGCAATTTAGCTTTTTTTAAAAAAGTTAAATAACTTTCTAATACTTTATAATATTTATTTATATACTTTATATTATATTAGCAGCGCTTATATTAACTAATATAAGAGCTGTTATTATAAGTACCTTTATAGCTATATGCTAGCTAGTAAGCTTTTATTTACTATTTTAATTTTTTATAATATATTTTATTTTTAATTTCATATATATATATTAAAGGATTTATTAAATATATTATATAGTAAAGTTATTTATAGTATTTAAGTATTAATTATAATATTAAACGCTAACTAATAAACAGCTATAAAATAGAATTTATCGTTATTTAGTAATAGTTTATATTTAGTTTAAATATAAACACTTTTTAAAAGTTCAATAGAAACTTTTTTAGTGTTAGTTTTTTTATAATAAGGCACCTAGCTAGGTAACCTACCTATTAAGCTATTTGCGCATAGACTATATACCGGCTAAAGCTATGCTAACTAATAGCTAAAGCTTTGCTAGTTATACCTTTTTTAATTTTTTAGCTAGTTTATTACTTATTTAGCTAACTAAATAAAAGTTATTTAATATACTTAGTTTTTAAAATTGCTAGCAGTATTACTTTATAACTACTTTATTGCTTAAACTTTTATATTTTTTTATTTTTATATTTTTAAGTTATAATATAATATTTAGTAAAATAATTTAAACTAAAAAACTAAATATAGTTTATAATTATTAAGTAAATAATTAGAAATAATATAAATAAGCTTAATAAACTTAATACTAAAAATAAACAATAAAAGTTAAAAAGACTAGCTAATAGTTAAGCTAAGTTTATAAATAGCTAAAAATAAAACGGCTATATTAAAAAAAAAGTAAAAAGCTTAATAGCAAGCTAAAAAACTTAAAATAAAAAGTATTATTTATTAAAATAGTTAATTAGCTACTAAGTAGCAACCTATAAAAAAGTTAAAAAGTTAAAGTAAAGTTTTTTTACTTTAAACTGCTATTATATAAAAGCTTTTATAATAAAAGTTTAAAAAGCTAAAATAATACTTTTTTTAAATTAAATTATTAATATAATAAGTTATAATATCTAGTTACTTTAGCTATTTACTAAGCAAAATAAACTTAATATAAAAATAACATAAAACCTTTTATATATAACTATAAATAGTTAAAGTAAAATATTATTATTATAAAAATTAAAAACTAAATTATAAGTATAAAAAAAGTAATTAGTAAAAGCTTAGCTATATAAATTTAATATAAATTACTTAAGGTTTAATATAAGCTAAGTTTAAAATTTAAATAAATTACTATATTTATTAAAATATGCTAAATTATAATAACTTAAAAAAGCTATGTTTAAAAACTTTTAAAAATTTATTTTCTAATAGATTATATTAATTATATTTACCAGAGTAAAAGGTAAAAAACGGTGCTAAGATTAGCGTAGCTAGTATATATATTAAATATATAAAATTAATTAATATATATATATAATTAGTTTATAAGTGCGCGTTGCTTAACTTTTATAATTAAATAATATTTATATTTATTTTAGTTATATATTAGTTAAGCAGTTAAACTTGCGCTTTAATTATAAGTACTATAAAGTAAATTATGCTTGTTGCTTAATTAAACAATAAGTAAAATATGCTTTGCGCTTTTTACTTTTTTAATATTGCATACTTTTTATTTTAGCTTTATTTTTAACATTATAATTATTAAATAACTTAAAAGTATTTTTACTTAGTGCTATATAATGTATATGCTTTATATTAAGTATATAAACTTTTTTTATTAGTTATTATATATAACCTTATTATTAATAAACTTAAAATAATTATAGCGCAATTTATAAAGCGCGCAGTTAATTTTTTAATTAATGCGCTATATATATTATATTTTTTAAAATAAGCTTTGCTTATTTTTTTAATTTTAAATTAATTATTGCTTAATTTACTAATATATGCTAAAGGCTTTTTTACTTTAATAATAACTACTTAGTTATTTTTAAAATAAACCTGTTATTTATTATATACCCTTTATTTAAACTAAACAATTTAAATATTATAATAAAGCTTTTTTAACTTTTATAGTACAAAAAAAACATATAAAAATAAAACTTAATTTTAAAATTAAATCTAAACGTAGCTAACTAAATATAACTAATTAAATTCTTTTTTACTAGTATAGTAAGTAAGATATATATAAAAAAAGTAGCTTAAAATAACTAGCACCTTTTGCTTTTATAGTTATATTTAGCTAAAAGTTTTATAAAATTTTAAAAAAAACTTATACTTAATACTTTATTTAATTGCATATTTTGCAATTAAATTTTTTATTTATACTTTATACCTTATTAAATGCAAACTTTATACTTTTACTTTTAAAAAGTTTTTAAATACTTTAAATTTTTATATTTAACTATATAGTGCTTATACTTTAGTTAAATATACTTTTATAAGTATTTTTAATTAAGTTTATATATGCCTAGCGCTTAAAGTATTTTATACCTTTTTATATACTTATAGTTTTTTAATTATTAAAAGTGGTTTTTACTAAGTACTAACTTTTTAATTTAAATTAATACTTTAATTACTAGTTATTATAGCTTAATTAAAAATAGTTTATTTATTATTTATTTATTTTTGTTTATTTTTATACTAGCTATACTAGCTAATTATACGCTGCTTTTTATAAGCATAAAAAGTAAACTTTTTTTTACTTATATTATAGGCTTTTTTTAGCTTTTTACTTTTTAAGTAACTTATATATATAAGCTACTTATTTCTTAATACTTTTATTATATACAACCTACTAACTTTAAGCCTTTTTTGCTTAAAGCTTTTATTTTTTTATATTTTTATAACTTTAGTAAGTATATATAATAGCGTTAAGTAATAGTATTTATATTTTCTTTTCTTTTAATTTATTTTATTTAGCTTATATTATATTTCTTTTATATTAAATTCTTTTTTTATATATTAGTTTAAAAAAGTTTTAGCTTACTTTTACTTTTATATTTTATGCTTTTTTTATGTTTATATATTTTGCTTTAATTTTAATTTTGCTTATTATATTGCTTATTGCTGCTATTTTGCTAGCGCTTATATATATGCTACTATTGCTTTAGCTTATTAAGTAGCTTACTAAGTAAACGTTATTTATTGCTTTTAAAAAAAGATTATTATTTAGTTTTAGTTTTATAAAGCTTTTAAATTTAAATAAGTTACTTATATATATATTTTTATTACGTACTTATATTTATATTTTTTTAACTTTTATATATTATAAATATAATTTTACTAAGTTTTTTAAGCAAAAAAAAGCTATTATTACTTTTTCTTTTTATATTAATTGCTTTATTACTTTTTTAATTACTACTTTTACTTTTTTTATTAGTTTTTATATTGCTTTTTTAATTATATTTATAAGCGTTAATAAATTAAACTTTACTTTTAATAAAAGTATTATATAAGCTTTTATTTTTTTTATTTTTTAAAAAGATTTAAAATAACTTTTGCTTTTTATACTTTACTTTACTTTTTACTTTTTAAGTTTTAGTATTGCTTTTAATTTTTGCTTTTTAGTGTTTTTTATGCTTTTGCTTTTAGCTTGTTACTAGAATTTCTTTTAAAAGTTTTTGCTTAATAACTTTAACTTTGCTTTTATTTTAATTATTGCTGCTTTTTTTTTTAAGTTTTTATATTTAAGTTAGTTAATTTTTTAATTAAAATTATTAAACTACTTATTATAATATTAAAAAATATTTACGCTTACTTTTTTAGCGTAAACCTTTTTTTTAGTGCTTTTTTTAAGTTTTTAGCTTAATACTTTTATACTTTTTAGCTTTAAAGCTTACTTTAAGTGCTAATAGCGCTTTTTTGTTATTGCTTATTTTATTATTGTTTTATAAATTACGTTACTAATACTAAGCGCTTTTTTAGTTATATTTACTATTTTTTTACTACTTTTAATAGTTACTATAAAGTTAGCATTAGCTATTTTAAAGTTATTAAAGCTAGTTTTTAAACTTATTACTTTTATTATTAAAGTTACTATAATTATAAACTAATATAAGTACTTTTTATATATACTTTATTATTTTATATTAACTTAAATTATATAGTAAACTTAAGTTATATAACTTTACTTACTACTTTTATAAAGCTTTATATTTTAAGTAAATTAAAAAACTTTAAAATAATATTATAAGTATTTTTTTTATTTTATATTTATTATGCTTATTAATTTTATATTAGCATATTAGTAAGCTTTATACTACTATTTACTTTATTTAACATTTATTAAATTAAATCTTTAATAAAAATAGCAATATATTTTAAAAAAGTTTAAAGTAAGTAGTTAGCTTAAAAGTTATTAATTTAAAGTATTAGTAGCTAGTTTAGCTTTAAAAGTTATTTAAAATTAAATAGTATTAGTATAACTTTTTTTATTGCGTTTTGTTTATATTTTATAACATATTTACTATTTAGCTTATATATACTTACTAATTTATTTTGCTTTATAATTTATAATATATGCCTTTTATATATATTATATATATTTTAACTAAGTACTTTAATATATTATAAATTAAACATTATATAAAAATGTTTAAATATAGCATAAAAAAGCTTTTTAATTAAACTATTTGCTAGCATATTTTTAATTAAAATATACTTAACTTTAAAAGTTTTTTAAAAATATTTATATTAAACTTATATATTTTATATATTTATATATTATAATTAAGTGTTAATTCTTTTTTAATTGCTTAAATATTATTATAGTAAATTATTTAATTTTAATTAAAGTTTAAGCGTAGCTTTTTTAATAAGCGTTTAATTATTATAAGCTTTTATGCTATAACTTTTAAAATAATTAGTTTTACTTTAATTATTAATATAAACATAGTAAATTATTAACATGCGTTTTATATAATAAGGCTACTTTAAAAGTTTATTAAGTATTTATAAATTAAGTATTACGTTTTTTTATTATTTATAAATAATATATTACTTATAATAACTAAAGCTTATATTATATTTAGCGCACTATTTATTACTATTTTCAAAGTATATATTATAAATAAATATTAAATTATTTAGTTTATAGCTTTATAATAATTTAATTTAAAATTTATAAAAAAGCGTAATAGTAATAAAGCTATATATAGTATATTTAGCTTAATTATAATTACTATATAAATAATTAATTTAACTTTTTTTTATTATGCTTTAATTTTTTTTATAGTTATAGTGCTTTTAAATTTTATAAGTTTTTTATATAGCAAAAAAGTAACTAGTATTTAGCTTAAATTAGCTTAGTAAAAGTGCTTAGCTACTTTTTTAATATATTAGTTATAAAGAAAAAAAATTGTTTTTTTTTATTTATTTTAAATAATATATATTTTAAAAAATTATATAATATTTTTTTAGTTTTTAATTTTATAGCGTCTTTTAATTTTTTAAATAATTAAAGCTACTTTATACTTATTTAGTTTATTATAAATAATAAAAAAGTTATTAATATAAAATATAATAAAAACTAATTAATTTTTAATATATTATAAATATAGTTTTTTAAATAATAGTTTAAGCTTAAAAATTTTAAATATTAACGTAAACTTTTTATATTAAAAAAGCAGCAAGTTTTTTAACTTATAAAGTGTTTTAAGCAGCAATATTACTTTATCTTTTTTATAATTAACATATTTAATACTTTATATATTATAAGTTTTAACGTTTTGCTTATTATATTAAAAAACGTACTTTTAATATTAAATTACTTAATTTTATAATTTTTTTAGCTATAATTACTATTATAATCTTAAAAGTTATTATTATTAAAATAGCTATATAAGTTAACTATAAAGTTTTTATTTGCTATTAGTTACTTTATATTATAAGTTATGCTTTATACTTTATAAAAAAACTTTTTTTATTAAACTTATATATAAATACTTATTTAAGTAGTAATAGCTTGCTTTTTACTTTGCTTTTTAAAAAAAAATTTATTATATTAACTAAAAATATTTAAGTTAGCTTATACTTTATGCTTTTTTAAAATTAGTTTTTTAAAAAGTATATAGCTAAGTTTTTTTACTTTAAAAGTAGCAGCTTAATAAAATTATTATAATATATACGCTTTAATAGCGTTATACTAATTATTTTTGCTACTTTTTATTATATTGCTATTATAAATACTATGTATAACGTTTTATGCTTATAATTGCTTATATATATAGCTTTTAAATATTTTTAAAAAAATGTTTATAAAAACTTTATAAAGCAATTATTTTTAAAAATAATTTTTTTTTTAATATTATATAGTAGCGTATACTATATAGCTTAACTTATTAAAGTTATTTAAGTTATTTAGCTTAACTTTTTTAAGTTTTTAGCTTATATATAAAGCTAGCAAGTAATTTTTTTTATATATTTATATTTTACTTTAAGTAGCTTTTTTTTATTTTCTTTTTAACTTAAAGCTTTATAAATTGCTTTGCTTTACTTTTTCTTTTTACTAAAAAATTTATTATTTTTTAATAAAAGTTGCTTTAAGTTTTTTATAAAAATATTAAAAAAATTGCTTATAACAATTAGCTTTTTTTTTTAAATTATTGCTAACTTTATTTTTATTTTTTTTTTTTTAAACTTTTAATAAGCTTTTTATTAGTGTTTGCTAAAGTAATAGTTTTATTAGGATTTTTTTAAATTATGCTAGCTTTAGCTTTTTTAATTGCTATGCTTATAATAGTAAAGCAACCTTTTTATTAAAATATAACTATGCTGCTAGCATAACACTTTTTTTAAAAAGCAACTATAATAGTAGCTTTAAAACTTTTGCTTATTATATAAGTGCTTTTTTTTATATTACTTAAAAGCTATTAAACGTTGCTTAACTATTCTTTTGCTTTGCTTAGTTACTTTTAGTACTATACTTTATTTAAATTAACTTTTTTTGCTTAAATTACTTTTAAATAGCTAGCTTTTTTTATATTTGCTTAAATTTAAATTTAAATTTAAAAGCTTTATGCTTAATATAAATTTAATTAAAATAATTAGCTTTATTTCTTTACTTTTTTCTTTTTTATTACTACTGCTTTTATTGCTACTTTTTAAATAGAAACTAGCTTATTTTTTATTTATAAAATAGTTAATTATTTCTTTTATAAGCTATTTAGCTACTTAAAGCGTAAGCTAGTTAACTGCTTATTTTTTTAATTAACTAAATTAACTAATTACTTTTTATATACTTTAGTTAATTGCTTATTTTTTTATAGTAAATATAATAAAAATAGTAAAAGTATTTAATAAAGCTATATTTTAAATTTTTTTAATTTTAAGTAAAAATTTAAATATATTTTAAAAGCGCTACTTTTAAGCTTATTATATTATACGTTTTTATACTATATTTTATAAAGTTTGTATACTTTCTTTATTTAGTTGCTTTATATTAATATGATTTTTAAAAAAAAATTAAAATTGCTTGCTTTAAACTAGCTTTAATAGCTTAAACGTTATTAAAAAAAATAAAAGTTTTATTTATAAATAAAGTTTTAAAATATATTTAACTTTTTTTATTAATTTTTTAGCTATACTTACTTTTAACTTTTACTTTTAAAAGCTTTTAAGTAGTTATATTATATAGTGCTTATTTTTAAGTTAATTAGTTTTTTATAGTACTTTTTTTAAATACTTTTATTGCTACAGCTATACTTTTAACTTTTTATTAAATAGTTTATTAATAAAGTGCTAAAAATATAATTAACTTTAGCTAATTTATATAATTTTATACTTATATAAATTTCTTTTTATATTTTTTAAAGTTATAAAACTACTATTTATTAAACTTAACATTTTAAATTATAATAACTTTTTTTATAATAAGTATTTATACTTAGTATATATTAAATACTATATATTTAATTATATAATTAATATATATACGCAGTTTAGTTTTAAATCTTTACTTATTTTTATTAGCAAAGTAATTTTGCTTTAATAAGTATACTTTATACTTATAAGCTACTATTTTTAACTAATTAAGTTAAGCATTACTTATTAGTACTTTATTTATTAATAATATATACTAGCAAAAGTAATAATTAAACTAAGTATTAAGCTTTTTTAAAAAGTTTATATTATTATATACTTTAAATAAGCTTTAATTATATAATTATATAGCAGCTTTAGTAGCTTTAAACTATAGCTTAATTAAAAGACTTGCGCTATATAATATAGTTTTAGCTTTTTTATAAATTTTTTACTTACTTGTTTAGCTACTTTAATTAGTTTTTTTATATACTTTAATAATATTTTAATTTTAAATTTTTTTATATTATAATTAGTAATATATTTAACTATTAATTATAATTACTGCTTATTTATTATTATAGCAAAACAGTGCTATTATAAGCTTATAATAACGCTATACTTAACTTTTAAATATAGCAATTTTAATAAAAACGTTTTATTAAGTTTTACGCTATATTATAAAAGTATATAATATTTTAAAATATTTATTTTTAAAAATAAGTAATTAAAATATTTTATTATACTTTGTATTATAATTAAAAAGATTTTAATATATTTTTTAAAACAAATATTTAGCGTATTACTTTAAAGTTTTTTAAAAGATTACTTTTAATACATAGTTAATTATATAACTTTTATACTTAATACGTAGTATTTTTTAAATTTATAAATTGTTTGCTTTATAAGCTAAAGCTTTTAGCGCTTTAACTTTTAAGTACTTAAATTTAAAGTGCTATAATACTTTTTTTTTTATAGTTTTAAAAAGTTGCTTAAAAGTTAAAATATTTATTTAATAGTAGCTATTATTAAACTAGCTATGCTTATTATAAACCTTTTTATATAGTTAGTGCTTATTATAAAGTATAATTTAAAGTAAAAAAAAAAATTTATATTAAAAAAAACTAGGTTATATTTATATTAAAATTTTTTAACTATAACGTTATATTTAATTATTTTAAAGCATAATGTACAATTTAAGCTATACTACTAAACTTTTTTAATTTTTTAGCTTAGCTTTTAATATAATATTAATATAAAAACTTTTTATAAAATAAACATTTTTAAGCACTAGATTTTCTTTTTGTTTTTTTTTTAATATTAAGCATACTTTAAATAGTTTTATATTCTTTTTTTAAATTAAAAACAAATATGCTAAGTTTAACCTAGTTATTTTTAATTAAAACAAATAATTTTATATTAAGCAGCTTTATATAGTTTACTAAGTATATAGCGCTATAATTATTAAAAATAGTATTATTTAACAGTACATATTTATTTATACTAATAATAGTATATATTTTATAAAAATTATTTTAAGTGCTGCTAACTATAATAAAATTAATAATTATATAAACTATATTATATAGTAGTTATATTTTTTTTTAAACTTAAAAAATTGTTTAAACTTTTATTATTAAATAACGTTTATTTAGTAAAGCTTAAAACTTTTTTTTTAATTTTATTATATAGCTTACTTTACTTATTTTTTTAATAGCATTATTGCATAGCTTTAAGCTTATAATTAGTTATTTTTAGTAGCTAATTAAAAGTATAAAATTTAATTACTATAAACTAATATTAAGCGCACTTGTTAAGCTTTTAAAAATATTTTACTAATTTTTTATAAAACCACTTATATAATTTATATTTTTTTAAACTTTTTAAAAAATAAGCTTTTTAAGCTACGTTTAGCAATAGTAAATATAGCTATATATTTTGCTTTTTTTTAACTAGTATTT
The DNA here is from genome assembly GCA_022579005.1 of Poronia punctata. Taxonomy (NCBI): domain Eukaryota; kingdom Fungi; phylum Ascomycota; class Sordariomycetes; order Xylariales; family Xylariaceae; genus Poronia; species Poronia punctata. The sequence continues at coordinate 41,175 of MU401715.1, forward strand.
AATTACTAAGTTAGCTATAAGCTAATTTATTTTTTTTATTATAAAAAAAGGTTTACTTTTTACTTGCTTATAATAAAATCAACTTTTTTTTTAAGTAGCCTACTTTAATTAAAGCTTTAGCTAAAGTGCATATAATAAACGTTTAACTATAAATAGCTTTTTAACTTTTTTAAGCTTATAGTTAAGCGCTTTATAATAAACTATAATTTATTTTTTATACTATTTATTAAATTTAATATTGCTTTTTTTAGCTTTAATAAAAACTTTTTAATATTACTTTTAAGCAATTAAATAATAGTTAACTTTATAAAGTATAATAATACTATATAATATTTTAACTTAGTTTTAAAGTATTAGTTAGCTATTTTTTATTTATATTATATTAACTTGCATATAATATTTTATATTAATAGTTTTTTTAACTTAAGCTTAAAGCATATTAATTTAAAGCTTTATTAAATAGTAAGCTTTTTATTAATTTAAGCTATTATAAACTATTATATTAGTTTTTAAAGTTTATTACTTTTTAGTTTATTTTTTCTTTAACCTTTTTAGCTTTATATAGTACTTTTTAACGCTATAATACTTAAGCTTTTAAAGCGCAATTGTTTTAAAAAAGCGTTTAAAGACTTTTTTAAAGTTATACTTAAAAAAATACCTATTTAAATTAATATTCTTTTTAAATACTTTTAGTAGTAGTAGCAACTTAAAAAGTTTTAAACTATTACTTTTAGTTTTAAAAATAAGCAAGCTTTATATAAAACTTAATAAATATAAAAGTATTATTAAATATTTTAATAGTTATTAATTTATATTATATAATAACTAAAAACGTTTTAAAAAAAGTATATAATATAAAGAATATTAGCTTATTAAATAAAAACTAATATAATTAGTAAAAGAATATTTTATAACTATATAAAGCTAACTTTTAAAAAAAGCAATTTTATATAAGCACTAGTTTTTTAATAGCAAACTAAGCTTATAACTTTAATAAATTATATTAACTATATTTAGCAAAGTAAAAAATAAAAAAACAGTGCTAAAATTAGCATAGCTAATATATATATTAAATATATAAAATTAATTAATATATATATATAACTAGTTTATAAGTATATATTGCTTAACTTTTATAATTAAGCAATACTTATATTTATTTTAGTTATATATTAGTTAAGCAATTTAACCTACGCTTTAATTATAAGTGCTATAAAGTAAATTATACTTACTACTTAATTAAGCAATAAGTAAAATGCGCTTTATACTTTTTCCTTTTTTAATATTGCGTAGTTTTTATTTTAGCTTTATTTTTAATCTTATAATTATTAAACAACTTAAAAGTATTTTTATTTAATACTATATAATACGTATACTTTATATTAAGTATATAAACCTTTTTTTTTATTAGTTATTATATATAACTTTATTATTAATAGACTTAAAATAATTATAGCGCAATTTATAAAGCGCGCAGTTAACTTTTTAATTAATGCGCTATATATATTATATATAACAAATAAAGCATATAACCTAGATTTAAAGGTATTAAAAGTACTTTAAGTAACTAGGTATATAGTAACTTTAAATTAAATAAGGTAAAATATGCTGCGCGTATTTTAAGCTATTATATAATATATATTTATACTTAAAAAGTATTAAAAATATATAAAGCACTTTAAACTTAGTTAAATACTTTTATAAATTATAGTTAATTATATTATATTTTTAAGTATATAGTTTTACTTTTAATGCTTTATACTTATTTTAATTTACTTTATTTATTATAATTTATTATTAAAGTTATAAGCTTAGTTTGCTTATAAAAAACTAGTACTACTTTTAAAAGCTTAAAAGCTAGTTAACTACTTATAAGTTTATTTTTAAGCTTTTATTTATAAACTATTTAATATAAACTTTAACTTATTTAAAACTACTTTAAATATATTTAATTTTTTTAATACCTTTTTATTTAAATAAGCATTTTAATATAATTTAAAAAGCTTTTAAGTATTTAAAATATTAAAAAATAAAATTAACGCAAATATTACTTTTAAAAATGCTTATAACTAAATAAAGTAGTATTAAAAGCTTGAGTTTATTTATTATTAATATAGTATTTAAAAAAAAGTAAACTTAAATGTTTTTAAAACAATTTATAATTTAATAAAGCTTTATAAAAATTTTATTAAAAAAAGCATAAAAAGTTATTATTTAGTAATAATTATATAAATACTATAAAGTATAGCTATACTACTTTAATAACTTTTAAAATAATAAAAAGCTTAACTTTTTTAAAACTTTAAATTTAAATAAAGCTAAAATTTAAGCTATATATAAAATAATAATTAATAAAAATAGCAAGCATAAAAAATAAGTTATTATACTTTAAGTATATTTAACTTTTATTTAAAATTAAATTAATAAAATAGTTAATAACTACTTTAAAAGCTAAGTTTAAGTGCTTTAAAACTAAAATTATAATTATATAATTTAAAACTTTATTTAATACTTTAAAAAAATTATTACTTTATATAATATTAAATTTTAATAAATTATTTAAAAAATATATTATTAAATACTTGCTAAAGTATAAAAAGGCTTAGTTAAGCTAAGTAAGTAATATAAAAAATAATAAGCAATATATAATAAAGCTTTTAATTATAATATAATAAATATTAAAAAACTATTAGTAATAAAAGATTTTTTAACTATAATAAGCACTAAAATTATATTAAAGTAGGCTTAAAATAAAAGAATATAACTTTTTTGCTACTAAGCTTTTAGTAAATTAATTTTAATACTTATAAAATATATTAAAATTTTTAAAAAATATAATTAAAAATTAAAAAATTAAAAAAAGCTAGTATTTTAGCTATTTTTATAATAGTAGTTTTAAATAACTTTAAAAAAGTAAAAATATTTTAAATAAAGTTAAGTACTAAAAATGCTTTTAGTAATAAAAGCAAGTTTTATTTATATTTTTTTAAAAATTAAAAAAGCTATTATTTATAGTTACTATATAAGTATACTTATTTTTAATGCGCTATTATTAAATTTATAAGCTTTAAAAGTTTTTAAATAAGTAATAAATATATTAAAAAAACTAAAAAGCGCTACTTATAAGCTAAGTAAAATAAACTTTAATAAAAACTTATAAAAAAAAAGTAAGTAGTATTATTAAAACTTATAAGCTTTAAAAAAAAAAAATTAAATAAGCAAAAATTTTTTAGCTAAAGTAAGTATTTATTTAAAAATTAAATTTATATAATAATTAATTTAGTAAGCTTTAGTATTAAAGCTAAAAACTTTATTATATTTATAATATTTAAATAATTTTAATATATACTAGCAAATAGTATAATATTAAATAACTATAAAGTAGTTTACTTAGTTAATAAATTAAATTTATTAAATAAAAAAAGCTTTTAAGCTATATTTAATAATAACGTTTTATTTAGTATTATAAGCTTTTTAATAATTAAAAAAGTTAATAAATAATTTAAAAAGTAATAAATAAAATTATAAGCTTTTATATAAAAAATTTAGTTTTAAAAAATATAAACGTAGTTAAAAGTTTTTATATTAACATTATTTTAAAAGCTTAACTTTAATAAAAGAAAATTTAATATTATAGTTTAAATTGCTTATTTTAATATAAATTAATTAAATATAATACTATACTTAAAATATTTATATATTATTATAACTTAGTTTTTTTTAAATATAAGCTTTAATTTTTTTAGTTTAATAGTTACTTAGTAAACTTTATAATATTTTTTAATATTTTACTTAGTATTATAAAAATTATAATAGCTATTATAAAAAAAAATTAACTTTTTAAAAACTTATTATAACTATAAACTAATTTAAAAAAATTATAATATTTAAAAGCAAAATATTTAAGTTTAAAAGCTTTATAAGCTTTAGCTAATAAAATATAAAATATTAAAATTTAAAAATGCTTTATATTAAGTATAATAGCTATATTATTACTTATATAATTAAAGTAATATTTTGCTAAAATTTAAAACGTTATATAAGTTAGCTATTTTAAAAAATTTATTAAAATTTATTTAACTATAAAAAAAGCTATAATAAATTTATATAAATATTAGTTTTAAAAAATAAATATAGCAAAATGCTTTAAGCTTTTTTATTATAAAATAAAAGCTTAAAATTAGTATTTAAAAAGCTTACTAGTTTTAAAAAGTAAGTAAAACGCTAGTTTAAACTTTTTTTTTACTTTTTTTATTATAATAATAAAAAAATAATTATTATTATAAAAAAAAACTAAGTATAAAAAGTAATATAAAAAAAGAATTTATAATAAAAACTTTATTTATATATATTAAAAAACTAATAAAAGTAAGCAAATAAATTAAATAATAAACTATATATAAGCTAACTATTATAATAAATAAAATATATTTACTTATTAAACTATAGCTAAAAATAGTTTAAATAATAATATAGTTATATAATTAAAGCTTTTTAAAAGCTTAAAATTTTTATAGCTTACTTAAAAAAGTTTATATATAGTTTATATATTATTTTTATTAATATATATTAAAAGTAAAAAAAGTACTAATAAGTAACTTTAAACTAAATTAATTAAAAATAAAAATATATAAATATAAATATTATTTATTAAAGCAAAAGTTTATTATAAGTTATTAAAAATAAGTATTTAAAATAAAACTTTAAGTATATATAAAATATATAATAAAATATATAGCAACTAACTTATATTAAATTTAAATACTTATAATAAAGTAAATAATTATGTTTAAAAATATAAAATTTAATAAAATATAGTTTTATAACTTAAAAAAAACTTATAAGTATATTAATTAAAAAATA